>JALPQI010008153.1:0-61621 GCA_025490895.1 Thaumatotibia leucotreta
ACGATTCTTCTAGAGCGTTTCGGGAACATGCAATTAAACTATTTTTTGTGCTTCCTCTACGATTACTACAATTATAATGTCAAACTTTGGTAATCACAGTGACATGCTTTGTTGTGTCATATTAAAGCGAACATCATTAAACTCTGATTAAGGAAACCAACAAAATTTTACGCCGCGCAATGACTCAACGCCCATAGATCACAAATTGTACCTACAATGAACAATAGCCTTACCTAAGCACATACAACATATACAATGACAAGACGCCGCGCCTACTATAGAAGTGAATGACATCAACACTACAAACTTAACCCTACATCCATACAAAATAAACCATCCTTATCCGAACGGATGAGAGCATGCATTCGTTTAAACTTTGAATTTTAACCGCAAATGGAACGCGGCCGTAACTCGACACACATGTAAACTAATCGTCTCATATATCACCACACACACATGCACACGCTCGACGCTGTATACGAGGACCTCACACGCACACATGCAGCGGCGCTCTCTGATTGGTCGCCGGGTCTGCGCACGAGTATCTTGATCTGCGTTTTGAAACGAGTTCGGGAGCTAATTGTAAGATTTTAGAAAGGTGGTCCGGTTTTGTTTTGTAACTAACCAGTTGGTTGCATTCGATTCTGGACTGTTTTGCATGTTATGTAAGATTTCAGTAAGTTTTTATGATGGATATCTTTCAGTTTTTGCTAATTAAGTAATTAGGTTTGGTTGCAAAAAATAATTAATGACTATTTCTTTGTAGCCACTTTGTTAAAGTATATGTGCATATGAGCTATATTTTTCCTTTTTGTGTGTGTTTTTGTAATCTGGGCGGATATTACTAATTTACGTTTAATAGCTGAACTTAGGCAAATAAATTTCTTGCTAAGGTATTAACCACTTATCCTATATCATATCATCAGACTATATCATCAGACTTGGAGTCAACGAAATCAATTCTGTTTGTTTTAAGTCGGTTAAAGAAAGAATTATCGAAATCGCTTGGCATGATATTGAGTTATTCGTCCATTTGTCGTGCTCATGGTTAATGCAAATTGAAGACTTACATTGTTTTCTCATGGATCCCAGTGTCAGAACTGGACCAAATTAAAATGGGACCAATCAGAAAGTATTAGCTTTCAAATAAAAAAAATCATCAAAATCGGTTCACCCTGTTGAAAGTTCTGATGTACCCTAAAACTACCCAACTATAGTCCAAAAGCTCCCAACTATGGTCGAAAACTAAGTCAAACATCTCCGATTTAATGTATTTATTATATCATTGACGCAGTTGTGACACAAAGTCTCCTCATTAATGATTTAAAAACTCAGATAAAACCAAAATAAAAGATATTCATTGATGCTTAATTACGAGTTCAACTTGTGGACCATAATTGTAATAATAGTGGACTATAGTTGTATGGTTTTACGGTAACAAACATAAAAAAAACTTAATCAAATTAAGAACCTCCTCCTTTTTTGAAGTTTGTTGAAAGCTCATAAAAAGGATAAAAGGCGTATAAATTTAGTTATATTTTTCAATGTAAGATTTTCTTTCTTTTCGTCTAACTCATACTGAGCCATGTTTTTCAAATAAACATAATATAACACACCTAAGTATATACATAATATGATTAACACTCCTAAAACAATAAAACCTCGAAAGCTTTATTCCTAAACGAATCCAAGATGGCGGACAATGGTGGCTGGCTCGCATCCGGTGTATGGTAATGCCGACTTCCTTTCGACTATACCCTTTATTTACAATATGAGAGAGTTTTGTCATTTTTCCTGGTATTTTAGAGTTAATTTTTCCTGTGCTTATAAATAATAAAAAATTAACAAAACATAAAGTTAATTATTATTCTTACTAGGATGTTCAAAACATTATAGGTAATCTCGTTTGCAGTCTTAAAAACGTTGGTGTTTTTTTTCCCTGATGATTGCTGGCTTTAGAGATTCTATTGTATTGTGTTCTGATAATTTTTCGCACCTCGACATCTTACTTGCCTATTTTTCTTGGTCCCAACACTGATCCAAAACCGTCAAATCATCTAACTATAGTCCAAGCGATAATAATCGAAAAATTAATCCAATATAATGTAGCTTTTATGTGACGTAGGTAGACAACTGAGCTCTCAGCCCACCCGATAGAAAGCAGGAACTAAGGCCCATGGACATAGTGATCAAAAAATCGCCTGTGCGCTGCCTACTCTGAGGACTTAGAAGGATTGCCTCTATCTATGCCAGTAATTACACCGGCACCCCCAAACCGAAACACAGCAGTGCAATATCTGTTATATTGTTGCCTTAATATATTGACTATGTGACACAAAATGAATACTGAATTATGTACAAATTTAAAGCATTTCTCATTAATCATGTAATTCTAATTGAGGTAACAAAAACTCAGCCTCCGTAGCCTAGTTGGTAGTGACTGTGCTTACGAAGCTGGAGGTTCCGGGTTCAAATCCCGTCGAGGGCATTATTTGTGAATTTATTTATAACAAATATTTGTTCCTTGGTCATGGTTGTCTAATAAGTATCTATATGTATATAAGACAATTCTTAATGATTATTGGGAATCCACAAAAGTAAACTCAATGTGTTGCTCTGAAAACAAAGATTTTTATTTAATCATAAGTTTACATTTACGATTTAACTTGTTTAGCCTCAATAACATGAAAACATACCTGAAAACAAAGAAACGACATTTAAAGTCTATTAATTGGCATGTCGATTCCCACTTTACACTTTTTAGTACTTCACTTTATTATTATTTGAGTTGATAAATTTCTCATAGCACATCCGCCATCTTTTAAAATCCCAATCCAGTTTTTACCGACAGTGCAGCAATGAAGTTTTGTAGCGCCATCTGTTGGTCTTACTACGTAGGTTTCTACTTTACCGACAGAGTCACGCACTGTAGACTATTCAAAGAAATCTTATTTCTTTATATCTTCCCTCCTCGGGAAGAAAATTTTCCTATAATGGAAAGTTTTCAAACTGCAGTTATGCAGGCGCTGGAATGAGCTTTGTAACATGAAAAAGATTCGATTCCAACTTCTTGTGACCTGTATTAATTCTGTATATAGAATTTGAAATTTTTTCTTTGATTTCAAATGGTCCGATTTTTAATTCATCTAGTTTTGTTCTGTTTAGCTTGTGTCCATTTTCCACATATACCATGTCACCTGTGTTGAATTGATGATATTTTCTAGTCTTGTCATTTATCATCTTATTATAGTTGTGAGACTTAACTGAATTTTCCAATGCCAGTTTTTTATCTCTAATCCAGTTATCTACTGCTTTATCTAGTTTTAATTCGTCTGGCAGCAACGAATTATCTGAGCCATCTAGAAGGTATTTAGGTGTGAAACCAGTGACTGTGTGTTCAGTATTGTTATATTTGCTTACGCAGTCGTGGGCAATTGTCGTCCAAGCAATTGTATTTCCAGTTTCGTACCTTCTACATCTTATTTTGTTAACAAGAGTTTGATTGAGCCTCTCATTCAAACCATTTGAAAAAGGTGCATTTACTGCTGTGAAAATGAGCTGTATTGATTTTGTATTTAAAAATTCTTTGAATTCCTTGGAGTTTATTCCTGGATATTGATCAGACAGGACCATTTCAATTTTATAATCTTTTATTACATTGTTTATTAGTTTTATGAAGTCTTTTGCACTCTGAGTCTTCGAGGTCACTATATATGCGTATCGTGTAAAGTGATCCACTAACAGATGAAGGTATCTTTTTGTCGAACGAGATCCACCAAATCCGCCAACTGTGTCTATAGAAACGATTTCAAAGGGCTTAGTTGCGGGACCTAAGTGCGACATTAAGCCATATTTGACTTGTCCTCTTGTTTTATTTTTTATACACACTTCACAGTTTTTACATATATTAATGATATTTCTTGTCATATTTCTAGCTGTATACTGTTTTCCTATTTTCATCTGCAACTGTTTCACACCTATATGACACATATTTATATGTACTTTCTTTATTAGTTTTATGCTGAATTCTTCTGACAATACAATTTTTTCCCGTTTCCTGATTTTCTTATAATATATATTGTGTCTATGTATTAGATTGTCTTTAAAGTTCTGAATGTCCTCATTTTTTTCTTGATCTGAAAGTACTTCCTGTAACTTTATTAAATTTACTATTTTTAATGGTTCTTCTGAATTCTCATTTGCTTCTAATACCGGATTCCTGCTTAGGCAATCTGCCTCTAAATTATCTTTACCCGGTGCATATCGTATTGTAAAATTGTATTGTGATAGATAGTAGGTCAATTCTCCCAGGTCTTCGTCAGGTCTTGACTTTATATTTAAATTCTCCAGTGGCTTGTGGTCAGAATACACTATGAATGACTTATCTATCAGCCAATACTGCCAATATTTTATGGCTTCTTTGATAGCCAAGCATTCTAGATAAATAGCTTTTTTCCTTTTTTGGACCTCATTCAGTTTTTTTGAAAAGTAAGCTACTGGCTTATCATCTCCATTAGGTTGCGTCTGTTTCAAGACTGCCCCAATTCCTTCCAACGATGCATCTGTATATATTTTTATTGGTAGATCCTTATCAAAAATTTCCAGTATTGGTTGTGAACACATTAATTTCTTTATTTTTTCAAATGAATTTTGACATTCCATGGACCAAACAAACTTTTGATTTTTTCTGAGTAGTTTATGCAGTGGTTCCAAAATAATAGAGCTTTTAGGTATATATTCTCTGTAAAAATTAATTTTTCCTAAAAACTGTCTGATATTTTTTTGAGTTTTTGGCGTTGGAAATTCTCTTATTGAAATCAAATTATCTGTTACTGGTCGCACTGTGTTATTCTCTATTACATGACCAAGGTATTTTACTGAACTTGAAGCGAATATACACTTAGTGAACTTTAGTCGGAAACCTTCTTTTCTTATTGCTTCTAATAGTTGTGTCAGGTGGTTGATATGTTCAGTGTAAGAATTTGAAAATACTAAGATGTCATCTATATAATTGACGGTAAATTGAGTCAATCCATGTTTTCTTAGTATGTTACTTAAGATTCGCTGAAATATTGCCGAAGAGGTTTTTAATCCATAGGGTAAACAGGTCCATTGATACTGGCCTTCCTGCGTAACGAAACCTGTTTTTTGTCTGTCTTCAATCCGTAGAGGTATGGACCAGAATGCAGAGTTAATATCCAACGTAGAGAAATATTTGCAGTTTCTTGTTTTTATTACCAAATCTTCAATTACTGGAAATGGCTGAGCTTGAGGAATAACTATTTTATTTAGATCTCTGAAGTCAATACATAATCTGGATCTTCTATTTTCTTCTTTTTTATAAGCTAGGGTCACAGGAGCAGCAAACGGACTGTATGATTCCTCTATGAGATTTTTTTGAAGTAATTTTCCAATTTGTTCTTCAATTTCTTTCTTATCTTGTATAGAACATTTGTAAGGACGTTTGCTACAATGCTTATCCACAAGCAGGTCTATTCTGGCTTCATAGTCTCTAACTTGTCCGATATCATATTTATCCTTCGCAAAGCTTGATTTATATTTTTCAATAAGTTTATTTATTTCACATTTTTGTTTTTCATTTAAATGACTTGTATTTGTGGTAAAATCTTCTTTCATGTGTTCATTAAAATTCACAGAAATTACATCAATTTTTTTATTGAGTGTTGTGGAAGCTGTTTGTTCACATTTTTCTTTTTTCAATGACAGCTTTTCTGGTTTTTGACTGATCACCAAATTTTCATCTTGAGCCAACTTGAATTCCTTTATTATATCCAGTCCTATCAGAAAATCATATTTAAATTCTTTTCCATCAATTATGTACACATCCATATGTTTTTCTATTTCCATGATTTTTATTTTCAAGTTTGTCAAACCTTTTGCTATTTTTACACCATTAATTGTTACTAATTTAGCATTCTTACTATATTGTTTTTTTGCTGATTTCTTCAGTTGTAATAATCTTGAATTAACTAGAGACACATTGGAACCTGGATCATATATTCCCAATATTTCCAATTTGTCATTTAATATCAGTTTTACTTTAATTAATGGTGTAATTACGCGTTTTTTTGATCGTCGTCACTCAATTCAACATCTAACATGACATTGTTTACATTTTTATAATTCTTTTTGTTTTCATGGTCGCCTTGCTTGAACCAGCATTTATCCTCTGGATGAAAACGGGCACCTTTATTTAACTTTTCACATATCTTGCAGGGTTTGACCTTTTCAGCTCCTATTTTTGAGTCGAATGTACTTCTTTTAGTTTTATAGTAAGTTTTTTTATTTATTGTATGTTCATATTTTCCCAGTTCGTTGTAGAGATTAGTGGTGGAAGTTATCTTTCCTTTGTCAATCTTGTCCATTATGAAATCTGGCAAGCCCATTACAATGAGATGAATCATTGTCTGTGTGTCTGTTTGCTTATTTACCTCTAAGAGGAGTCTTTCCTTCTTAGTGGCATATTCTATTAGCGAACCCGCTTGGTATTTAAACATGAATGCATATTTAATTTGAGACCAACCTTTATTCCCATAGGACTCGCATAGATTATT
Organism: Thaumatotibia leucotreta; assembly: GCA_025490895.1. NCBI lineage: Eukaryota > Metazoa > Arthropoda > Insecta > Lepidoptera > Tortricidae > Thaumatotibia > Thaumatotibia leucotreta. The sequence continues at coordinate 6,576 of JALPQI010008153.1, forward strand.
TTTCCAAATTGTCCAGTCTGAATCTATGGTAAATTTGATTACCATACTGTTGTACCAGTCTAAACATTGTTTGTCCATTAGGTGTTTCAACATTTCAATTTTTTTTGTATCTTGCACCATTTCAAATCTTTTGCATTCATTCTCAAATTCCTTAATCCACTGTTCCACGTTTGTTGTTTTTCCAGAAAATTTCTCCAGTAAAAACCGCTCAGCTATTTTTCCTAAGTTTTTACTTGTAAGTTCTGTATTACTAACATTATTACTGTTATTACTTGCGTGGTTTGTTTCACTTAAAATTTCATCCAAATATTGATCACCGAACTGTATATTTTCACCTTCGTCCAAGTAGATTTTTCTTAATTGTTCCGTTAATGGGATCCATAATTTCCGTGTTTGATGTCTTTTCTTTAGTGAGTTTTTTACTTTTGTAAACACAGCCGTATTCGTGATGGCAGTGTGATTACTAGCAGGTTTCAATTCGTTTGGAACTTCGAAAACACGGCCATCAGGTACTTCGATTGAGGTTATGCACATTGTATTTGTTTTTCCTTCCGGGTCCATCGATAACATTTCGAACGTAAATCTTAGTTTCTCCATATTGTTTTTTACTAGAAATGTCGTTTTATAAGACAATTCTTAATGATTATTGGGAATCCACAAAAGTAAACTCAATGTGTTGCTCTGAAAACAAAGATTTTTATTTAATCATAAGTTTACATTTACGATTTAACTTGTTTAGCCTCAATAACATGAAAACATACCTGAAAACAAAGAAACGACATTTAAAGTCTATTAATTGGCATGTCGATTCCCACTTTACACTTTTTAGTACTTCACTTTATTATTATTTGAGTTGATAAATTTCTCATAGCACATCCGCCATCTTTTAAAATCCCAATCCAGTTTTTACCGACAGTGCAGCAATGAAGTTTTGTAGCGCCATCTGTTGGTCTTACTACGTAGGTTTCTACTTTACCGACAGAGTCACGCACTGTAGACTATTCAAAGAAATCTTATTTCTTTATATATATTTGAGTTTTCTTATCAGGTTATCTTATTTAAGAGTAAATGCTAATGACAACTTAATGTCATCATGATGCAAGCTGTTTATTTCATTATTAATCGGCCGTTTATTATTTTAACTAGCGTAATTCGATATTATTTATGAGATATTCATTAAAAATAATATATTTCTTGATTCATTGCAGTTAAATATTATCGAGATACGCTAGTTGAAATGGTAAACGGCCGATTAATAATGAAATAAACAGCTTGCATCATGATGACATTAAGTTGTCATTAGCATTTACTCTTAAATAAGATAACCTGATAAGAAAACTCAAATATAAATGAAGAGTTTGTATACTACATTGAAAAACACCGATTGAATGTAGAACTTGACCACACATATTGCCGATTTTTGGTAAGAAGTACCGCTTGGAAAATTTTGATACTTAGGCAACTAGTAGGCCAATGTATGGTCTATAATTAGAAAAAGAAAATAGAGGTGTCACTACTTCATAGGTACACAAAAAAAAATATGAAAAATTTATTGGTCTTTTTTTTTCTTTTTTTTATACGACAATCGATATAATTTTTTTTAAATTCGATGCATATCTAAATAAAGAACATTATTTCAAAATTTGAAGCAATTCGCTTTTATACATCCTGAGATACAACACATTAAAGAAAAAACTAAAAAAAATCATAAGTCAAAAACTGTCACCGATAGGACGTTGATACTCAGCAGAAATATTCTTCACCATAAGAGGTACTCACAAAAAAATACTAGAGTCTGGTTGATTTAAAGGCTGACTTACTATGAAAATCCGACTATGGCCTTTAAAGCCTAACAACTTTCTATTTGACCCTGACACAGTGTCGCTACAAACAGTTTACCTATGGCAATAATGTGATGTCATGTCAGTAACCAATTGCAAAACATTTTCCAATGGAATACTATTCAATCCTTCGTCCTTTCTTTGGTTTAAAGATTTTATTGTATTTAAGACGATTTTTCTTGCTTCTATTGGTATCTTTTTCGGCATTTTTATGATGAAATCGTTTAAGTCGCGATATATTTTCTTTTTGTTTACATCGGTGACATTCGATGACATTCAACGCCTGGCCTACTACCGCGAAAATCGAAATTCGTAAATTTCGAGGATGTTTCTCTGTCACTCAAACGAAGGCGTCATTAGAGTGAGAGAGACAAATCCTCGAAATTTACGAATTTCGATTTTTGCGGAAAATCCGCAACATGGCGAGGGTCAAATAGTAAGTTGTTAGGCTTTACCTAAAATTTCATATTTCATTTTAGTGGCAAAAATAAAAAGAATTGCTCAAATGATTATTTATATATTATTAAGTATGGACCAATACACAGAAAAATTGTAATGTATGCTCCCTTATTATACTGGAGATTTATAACTAGCAATTTTTGAAGCCGTATACAAGCTGGAAAAATCTCGGCTCCATAGGTTATAACGCAAGCAGCCTCTTTTGGTCATTTTCGTGGAGTTCATTTTTGTAGTATTGACGTTGGATTTTTTATTTTTCTTGTATGCGGTGCTGAAAATAGACGGTAACATTCAGTTTAATATACTTACTACGTGAATCGGGTTTGGCAGATAATGTAATTTAAATAATTTGCATTAGGTATGTATTGCTTGGTGGAGTTTACCTAAGTAACTTAAGAGTATAGTTTCGACTTCAGTTATACCTAAACCTGTCCAATGGCGGGTTGCTATTAGGTATATACGCATTGTACGCATTCCTCAAACCGACTCAGCGAAACCACACTTCAAGGCGCTAGGCATCCTAACGCTACCCTCTATCCTAATTCTGCATATGGCAGTAACTGCCCGGGAAGATGCGGCACGTAAGTCCAGCAATGAAGCTCCACGGCCACGTAGATACCTGACCCGCAGTGCGTGCACCGCAAGGTTGCCCACCGTACCACACCGACTTACGAAGTCAGGAATAGCCCACCTAACGAAGACCAAAAGTTGCCTGTCGGGGGAAATAACTCGTGTATAAGCGAATTTTGGCATAGTTGTAGGGAATGGTGTTTTAAACCACATACTAAAAGTACTGGTGATTAGGGGTGGAGCTAACGGGGGGAGAGGGGTGTAAAGATCCTTATTTTTAATGTTTTGTAAATAACTCGTAAACCGTGGCTTATAGCAAAAAACGTTCTAGTACATAAGTAATCTACATAAAATTCTCTACAAAAAAGATATACGCATGTTTCCTCTGGGATCAATGTGTCATGAGATAAGAAAGCAAGAAGATGGACACTAAAGAAATAAACACATTTGATTAAGTAGGTATGGCACATACAGAATGCTCGCGACAATTCCAAAAGATTTTAATGTTAAATTCTTGACCTTATTTAGAGTCTTTAATGTTCTATAAAATTTCATGGATTCGGCTTGGTTTCAGAGATAATCAACCTTTTTTTCGAAATAAGTTTTTCGACGTAACTCGTCATAAAACTTCTTTTCGATTACAATGCTACCACAATGTGTTTTAATATTACCACACTTTTTACCTGGCAATTAAAAAATGGGAATAAACTTGACGAAATAACCTGTGTCTAAAAAAAATATTAAAATAAATAATTTTAACAAATTGTTGTTATGATAAAAAGTACTGAAAATGTTAAAAGTATGCAAAAAAGTCTAAAAAAAAGAGAAAAAAAATTTTTTTTTGGTGGTATTTGACATTAGGTTTCATAATAATTTTTGTTTGTTTTGATGTCTAGAATGCATAGTTAAAATCTTTAGACGATGATTATGAGAATATTGTAGGTTTAGAAGATAATTAGGAATTTTATTTTTACAAATAAGTATACAGGGCGCGCTCGGGCGCGAGCATTCCAAAAGATTTTAAGTATGCATTCTAGATATCAAAATAAACTAAAATGACTATGAGACCTAATGTCAAATACCACCAAAAAAAAATTTTTTTTTCTCTTTTATTTTAGACTTTTTGTATACTTTTTGACATTTCCAGTACTTTTTATCACAACAACATTTTTTTAAATTTATTATTTTTTTTTTTTACGGACAGGTTATTTCGTCAAGTTTATTCCCATTTTTTGATTGCCAGGCAAAAGGTGTGGTAATATAAAAACACATTGTGGTAGCATTGTAATCAAAAAGAAGTTTTATGACGAGTTACGTCGAAAAACTTATTTCGAAAAAAAGATTGATTATCTCTGCAACCAAGCCGAATCCATGAAATTTTATATAACATTAAAGACTCTAAATATGGTCAGGAATTGAGCATTAAAATCTTTTGGAATTGTCGCGAGCATTCTGTATGTGCCATACCTACTTAAACAACTGTGTTTATTTCTTTAGTGTCCGTCTTCTTGCTTTCTTATCTCATGACACATTGATCCCAGAGGAAACATGCTTAGATCTTTTTTGTAGAGAATTTTATGTAGATTACTTATGTACTAGAACGTTTTTTGCTATAAGCCACGGTTTAAGAGTTATTTACGAAAAAATAAAAATAAGGACCTTTACACCCCCCTCCCCCCGTTAGCTCCACTCCTAAACACCAGTACTTTTAGTATGTGGTTTAAAACACCATTCCCTACAACTATGCCAAAATTCGCTTATACACGAGTTTTTTCCTCTGAGTTTCCTTCGTTTGGTGTACTAGAATGTTGACTCACGTCATGGGTCCTAAGGTCTACAACCAACTCCCAAGCGACATAACCGGCGCACAGAGTGACTCAATATTTAAGATCAGATTAAAAAAATGGTTGCTCGAGCAGGCGTTCTACGACCATAAAGAGTTCTTCGCAGGTGCTTAGTACCTAGGTTGTACTAAGCGTGTGACATATTGTTATTTAATTTAAATTATTGTACTGTTATATTTTACCTTTTTTACTCGCATTATTCACCAATGACATGTAATATATATTACCAATAAAGAATTATGATTATGATTATTATGATTATGATTATGATTATAACTAATTGTAATTATAGTTTGGCAGACCATGGGAGTAGGAAATGTGTAAATTTAAAATATGTAGTTGCGTTGGCTTTTCATAGAAAATTTTAACTTCATGCCGTTTTATAGGTAGGTACTGCATACTTACAGCCACATTGCTTTGCCATACTTACGGGCGGTTTTGCAATCCCCGGTTAAAATAAGATAAAATTATCAGTATTATCATCACTATCCTTTTCCCCGGGCATATAAAACAAAAGGACAGCTAACATTTATCGAAGAGATATACTTTATTAGGGGATATTGAAACAGCATTCCTACCTCCAACTTCGAAATCCGCAAATTTCGAGCATTTGTCTCTTTCACTCTAATGACACCTTCGTTGGAGTGACAGAGAAAGATCCTCGAAATTTACGAATTTTGATTTTCGTGGTAGTAGGTCCTTAACTCTGTTTAATACTTACGTAGCTTTAGTAGGATCCTTGAAAAGCGGCGGTTTCAGCGGCAACGTCAAGGTCATACTCATCAAAGGACACGGGAACGAGATATTTCCAAAGTCCATAATTCCATTGTTCCCATCATTAGTGGTCAATGACGAGCGCTGCAATGAAATGCAGATGTAGTGTACCTGTAGGTGAGCACTTGAGCAGTTCTCAAAAGTTTGTACATTTGGATCGCGCCTCCGATATTGATAAAAATTGGTAGGTTGGCCGCACTGGACGGCGCAGCGTGGGAAGGCCCCCCACAAGATGGAGCGATGACCTGGTAAAGGTTGCGGGTGTCCAATGGATGCGGACAGCTTACAACCGATCTTTGTGAAACTCTCTGGGGGAGGCCTATGTCCAGCAGTGGACGTCAATTGGATGATGATGATGATGATGATGGTAGGCTGGTAGAGTAAGATCCACCATATTTCCAAAAATATCCCAGGGTCCTGGAAGTTTTGTACGGATTTTTGTTTTTATTTCCAGATTCCTATATATTTTTAATAACAAAAAAAACCGGCCAAGTGCGAGTCGAACTCGCGCGCGAAGGGTTCCGTACCATTATCAATTTATTATTAAAAAATACAGTTAAATCAACCTACCTCAAAAACTATAGGAGATAATTGAATCAAACCAAAAATCGTTGATAGAGTTTATTAATGTGCATAACATATATTTTTTTTAGAATTTTATATCGCTTAGTTTAAAAAATAGAGGGGGGGGACACATTTTCAGACTTTGAGAGTTGATATCTCGAAAACGGTTTGCTCAAATCAAAATAAGATTTATAAACCTTCATATCATTTTCAAAGACCTTTCTATTAATACCCCACACGCTTATATACAACTAAAAAAAAATTTCTATCCCTCAGTTACATGTATGGAGGGCCCCCACCCCAGTGGTTTTTTTTACAATTTAGTATCATAATCCTGTAGCGGTTCATACAACACATATCCTTACCAAATTTCGTTGCTGTAGCATTTATAGTTTCCGAGTAAATAGGCTGTGACAGACGGACAGACGGACAGACGGACATGACGAATCTATAAGGGTTCCGTTTTTGCCATTTTGGCTACGGAACCCTAAAAAGGAACGTTTCATACAGACATTTTGGGAAAAGTCGTGGATCTTGTTCAGCATCATTAGACTCTACCAGCCTACCAAATTTTATCAATATCGGAGACGTGATCCAAATGTAAACTTTTTGAGAAGTGCTCAGCTCATCGGGTACAGTTCAAAATTATCCCTATCTACATAGATTTTCTTGCAATTTTTGATGCGTTGTTTAGATGGACTAGATATCAAATTGATAGGGTAGGTACAATATTCTTCGTTGAACCCTTCAACTTTCAACCCTTGTCTTGGAGACTGTTCGAATTTATTAACTTTGTTGCAGAGTTCCATAAACGCATACGCTCCATAGTGTAGGTATACGTTTACTGAACTTGCCGCTTAAAGCATTCGTTACGTCCTACCTTTGGACTACGAGTAGAAACAGAAACCGTTAGTTCAATTTACAGGATTGCTAATACTGAACCTAGACACTAACAAATAAGAAACAAGTCCAATTATGTTGAATTCCTAAAACAGGCTCTAAAAAATTTCTAACCTTAAATGAATGGGCAATTTCTAGAATAATTGTACCTCACCTTACTTGTTAAAGGGGGTAAAGACACACCCCTAGCCATTGGATTGTATTGGTCCAGCAAAATCTTGCACCAATCCCTCAAATTGTCGTCAGCTGCCCCTCGCATATTTAACCTTTCTGATAACTCTGCCAGATTACGAATTGGCGGCAGTTGCTGGAATTGAATAGATTAAAAAGTCGATACAAGTTACTACATCGATACAAGATACACTCTGGGAAAGGTACAATGGGACATAGTTAAGAATACTCCTATTCTTCGTGTACTATCAACAATGCTGGCATTTATAGTTCGTACCAGTTACGAAACTGCGCCTATTTGTCAAAATTAACCTGTAATGACAGCATGGCAATACGAACCAAAGAACACATCTTCCTGAGTACCTATTAAAATTATTCATTTTAAGTGGATATGGGTATCAATTATCATAGTACACGGCAAAAGTTGTGTTAAGAATGTTTGCTAGAAATATAAGATGTGTGTAAAGTTAGCAGCAGCTAAAGACTCGCAACTTCAACTAACTAAAGTACCTAACTTTATCCTAATAAATGCTGGAGATATTTATATTTGAGTACACTGTATGCATACCTATTGGTAGTTGTGTGCAATGATATAATAGTTGTGTGGCGTAAAATGTATAAAGATGATATAAGTAATCTTACAACTTTTGTATCGCGCAGTATACTTTTAAACACGTTGCCAGCCCCAGACTTCTGGCTAGCCTGCTTTGAGTAGGCCATAGGCCGCTTGGCCTGCCGGGACGTGAGGTTATTGCTGTACGAATTTGTAGTCGCAGTTTTGAACGTCTCCATACTCTGGTTTATTGGATCGTGTCGGAGCATTATTTCCTGAAATTACTCATCATAATTTAGCTTCCTAGCAATTTTTCCTGCATTTGCCACGGCTCAAAGAAATGCGTGGCTTCTAAAGAGGAAAACAATAAGGTCAGTGTGGGATAACTTCGGCATATTTTATTTGTAAGGATAGTCTGTCATATGCGTCTTATATTGTTGAGTTAGGGGTGTTGGTAGACGGACTTTCCCGATAGACGGTATTACTCGCATTGACCTTAAGTTGATTTTGTGACTCTTGAAACGTTAATTGATTATGATTAGAGTTAAAAACAAATTTTGTATTAATATATGCGTACCGGAAGGCGTTGCGTGGATAGGCCCCCCACAAGGTGGACTGATGACCTAGTGAAGGTCGCAGGAGTCCGCTGGATGCGGGTGGCGCAGGACTGGTCATTGTGGCAATCTTTGGGTGAGGCCTATGTTCAGCAGTGGACGTCTTTGGGCTTATATGATGATGATGATGATGATATACGTAATTATTATCCATGACGTTTTGTGCTTTAAAAATACGTTGCATGACTTTCTTCTTCTTAATTCTGGTCGCCTGATTTGGTTGCTAACGATTTTAAACGATCGACCAACGTTAACGTCTACTACTTTCCCGAGCTATGCTCCTGTTGCAATTTGTGTCCCAATAGAGTCCAAATCTAGGATAACCTAAGATGATGGAACTAATCATACCGTCAACTTTTCAATGTCCAAGTCGATTTTGAGGCGAGCTGCGATCTCGGCCTTCAGCTCGTCTACAAGGTACCCCCAATATCTGTTGACCCGAGCACAATCGGATAGCTGTGTCCGAGGAACGAAGTTTAGTATCCGCTTGGCTATTGCTTGTGGTAACAATTGTAGCTGCAAGATTATGGTTAATATTAAAAATATCGGTGGCTTGAAAATTAATTTATGGTTTGCTGTTGGTGATTAGTATTTGTTTAACACACTAACGGCCTGTTTCACAATCTCCAGTTAAAGCTATCTGTCAGATAAAAATAACACGCTCTCTTTATTCTTCCAGGTGAAAGAAAGAGATAGTGTTATTTTTTATCTGACAGATAGCTTTACTGGAGATTGTGAAACAGGCCGTTAGACTAACAAGTTTTTGCATATATGCTAGAAACCTCGCAAGTATACCCTTTCCGAGTTCGAATCCCACGCTACGTAAGCGCGAATAATTGCTGTTGTGGTTATTTCTTTCAAGAACATTATATTAGTATAGATATCTAATTTGTTTATATCTATGGATTTGTTCTATCTTATTACTTCGATGACAAGACTCACTAGACTTTTAGAGGTATAAGGTTAAATTACATGTGATTGTTAATTCATTGGTTTTACGTACATAATCCACAGTCTCAGTGACTTCCGGCTTAGGTCTGTTAACTTTCCAAATTCTCTTTTTCTTCCCATCGCTGAAACTTAACTCCACTTCCTCTAGTTTCTGACTGTCTTTCACAGACTTGATGATGGATGCCCATTGAGCCAAACACACCTCCAACTGTTAACCATAACCACTGTCAAAATAGACTACGAGAGCTGCGTACCATTGAGCATAGAGAAATATATGCCACCGTTATATTTTATACAAAAAATCGTAGTGTAAGTATAGGTGCATATCAAAATTGCTCAAGTCTATAGGTATAGCTATAAGTATTATAGGTGTTCACAAATGTATACAAGACATAAGTACAGAATCGTAATCATTAGTGGGATAACTAAGTGATTATTTTACACAATTTAATTTACACCCTTCTTCTTCTTGAGTGATACTAAATGCATTGCACTACACTAGCAAATAAAGAGAGAAAAATTGACCACTGCTAATACCTATTTAGGTATTAATTTCTCCAACAATTTTATGTTTTCTAAAACTACCGATACGTTTTAAGTTTTAGCTCTATTCTTTCCACCAAACACAAATATGAAATTCGCTGGTAGGTGAAGGGAAAACGGATAAGAAGCCGATGGCGGTTTGGAAGTAAATTAATAGGTTAAAATGAAACACCTGTCGATGCGCCTCTTCAACAGATGGTTGCCTGATAGTTGGCTCGTTATCCCCACCACCTGCAATACCACCGGCGGTACTTACAGATGCTTTACGATGCATGTCTTTGTGCTTGCCCTGCAAGAAATATAATTGCTAAAATTCCTTTAGTACCGTTTGGTAGCCAAAGTTTCGTAACCAGCTTCGAAATGGGAATAAAATCCTAGTAGGTCACAGCTAGCTGGCTACCAGGCGGGAAATCATATTCCCCATTTGGCAGCCAGCTACCAAATCTGGCTACCAAACGGTACTAAAGGCTAAAATAGGTGAAAATGAGCTATGAGGTATGACTGAACAAGTGCACATGCCTTATCATCCTGGGGCTGCGAGGTTTTGACTCGACTCTCCTGGTTTTCGATAACCGCTACACTTTCCTGTATATTCTGGAGTTGCTCCTCTCGATAGTTCTCGAAAATCATCTGGGCTTTATAAAAGACGGCCCAGACTATGGGACCCCCAGATATTCTTAGCAGCTCCGATAAAAACTGAGCTTTGCGACTCTGCCAATAAAATGAATAGTCAGGTTATTTTTATCACATCATCTGCCTATCTCAGTCCACTGCTGGACGTAGACCATTCCTATTAACTATGCGTATAGACGCATTAGGAGGTAACCGTCATGCTGGGCAAGCGGATTGGCGATCGCAGTAATATGTCCGCTACGATGACACTGCTGCCCATCATCAATCTTCTATCAAAGAATGGTCAGTGACACTTCAATCCCTTAGTCGACTCTTACGACACCCGCGGGAACAGTTATTTATTTATTTATTAAAACAAAAGTTTACATGACATTACAGTAGAACACCAATGCGTCATGAAACTAAAATTATACAATTAAAAAAATATACAATACAAATACAAAATAGATAAAATATTTTAAAATAAAAATAAAACCGCCTTCAAAAATTCGCCCGAACTAAAAAGTCAAAAATAATTTTAGTTCATACTTCTTAGGATTTCCTACCCAAACCTTTAAACCTTTTACCCTATTCATTGAAATAAAATATTATGGCTAGGTATCCTACAGATTTCTTAGAAGTCGGTGCCAAGCCAAATACGTTAATTCAGGTATATATTAGATAGAGCTTTGTAACTTATTGTCACTCCGATTATGTTTTTATCAACAGAATGGTCTACCTCAGTCATTTTGATGAAAGCATAACCGGAGTGACAGTAAGTTACAAAGCTCTAGCCTCTATCAAATACAGTCATATACTCGCGAAAAGAACATATATGGCTTGGCACCGACTTCTAAGAAATCTGTAGGATACCTAGCCATAATATTTTATTTCAATGAATAGGGTAAAAGGTTTAAAGGTTTGGGTAGGAAATCCTAAGAAGTATGAACTAAAATTATTTTTGACTTTTTAGTTCGGGCGAATTTTTGAAGGCGGTTTTATTTTTATTTTAAAATATTTTATTTTTTGCTTTTTAGTAGTGTAAAATTGTTATTAAGTATGCTCTAAATACTTATAATTAGAATGTACTGCACTGTAATAGGCCAGAAAACCTGAACTGGATACCTTAAACAAAAAACCTTGGTAAATCGACTCTGATTATTATGTAATCATAATAATAATCTGATATATGTAATCGTAGAATGTAAGTTTAAGTTTAGTAAAAGCTAAATCTAGTTAGGTACTTAGAGTTAAGTCAATATTTGTACGCCAGTTATGGCAGAACAGGAATCGTACTACACCAAATATTAGAACATCTATGTATATACGCTTGTTTGTTACAAATAAATGATCATTCATTCATTCATTCATTTAAATATTCAAAGAATTATCCCATTATCAAGGAGATATACATTGTATCATCAGCAAGTATGAATAATTTCAAAGATTATAGGTAACATCCGTAGCATGCCTATATTATTTAAAGAATCACTTATCGCTAACCAACACGTCATAACTTCTAAGAAAACACTTAAATAGATCTCGAAAATGTATGACAGTTGTTATATTCAAAGAATTATCCTCCAACTCCTAATCGTTAAGGAGTTATACCTTTCGTCATCAGCTCACCAACATGAGACTATGACCACCTAAAGGCAAATACTCAAATAGCTTCCAAAATACATGAACTGTGTTATATTTAAAGAATTATCCCCCAACTCCTAATTTCTAAGGAGTTGTACCTTCCATCATCAGCTCACCGACATGAAAGGATGACCACCTAAACGCAAATACTCGAATAGCTACCAAAATACATGAAATATGTTATATTTAAGGAATTGTCCCCCAACTCCTAATCTCTAAGGAGTTGTACCTTTCATCATCAGCTCACCATCATGAAAGGATGACCACCTAAAGGCAAATACTCAAATACCTTCCAAAATACACGAAATATGTTATACTTAAAGAATTATCCCCCAACTCCTAATTGCTAAGGAGTTGTACCTTCCATCATCAGATCACCAACTTAAAACGTTCATGACTAGACGCAAATACTTGATTAATCTTCGAAAATAAATGAAAAATGTCATGTGTGCCTACAACATTTGAAGAGTTCCCTCGAGTTCTCCAGGATCCCATCATCAGATCTGGATTCGGTGACAATGGGACTAACTAGAAGGTATACCGTTTCAAACAAAAAAAGAATTTTTCAAATCGGTCCACGCGTCTTCGAGTAATCGGGGAACATACATAAAAAAAAAAAAAAAGATTTCGACGAATTGTAAACCTCCTCCTTTTTGAAGTCGGTTAAAAATAGAAATAAAAAAATACATTAATTAGATTTAGGTGGGGAGGTGACAAATGTATTCTTACTGCCGTCACCACACGCCCAAGGTTATTCCAAAGATTATTTTTATAGTGCTACAAATCCAGAAATATTAACAATTAATGAATAATAATAAAGTGATTTATACACTTATTGCCCGGCGTGCCCAGTCAACCCGCAACCCGCTTGCCCAGAGCGTGCCGACGGGCATTTAGATACCTCCTAAATCTTAATGAGTCCATACCATACGCAAAGTTAATTGTAAGAGGACTACGTCCAACAGTGGACTGAGATGTGCTGAAGATGACTTTTAATTATCTGCTATTGTTGCATTCAATTCAACATAGTCAAATAATTCAGAAGGCCGAGTGTAGGTAATAACTTATATAAAACCGCCTTCAAAAATTCGCCCAAACTAAAAAGTAAAAATAATTTTAGTTCCTACTTCTTAAGATTTCTTACCCAAACCTGTAAACCCTTTACCCTATTCATTGAAATGAAATATTATGGCTAGGTATCCTACAGATATCTTAGAAGTCGGTGCCAAGGCAAATACGTTCATAGGTAGGTATATATTAGATAGAACTTTGTAACTTACTGTCACTCCGATTATGTTTCTATCAACAGAATGATCTACCTCAGTCATTTTAATGAAAGCATAACCGGAGTGACAGTAAGTTACAAAGCTCTATCAAATACAGTCTTATACTCGCGAAGTGAACATATTTGGCTTGGCACCGACTTCTAAGAAATCTGTAGGATACCTAGCCATAATATTTCATTTCAATGAATAGGGTAAAGGGTTTACAGGTTTGGGTAAGAAATCTTAAGAAGTAGGAACTAAAATTATTTTTTACTTTTTAGTTTGGGCGAATTTTTGAAGGCGGTTTTATTTTTATTTTAAAATATTTTATTTTTTGCTTTTTAGTAGTTAGTATGCTCTAAATACTTATAATTAGAATGTACTGCACTGTTATAGGCCAGAAAACCTGAACTGGATAACTTAAATATTCAAAGAATTATCCCATTATCAAGGAGATATACATTGTATCATTAGCAGGTATGAATCATTTCAAAGATTATAGGTAACATCCTTAGCATGTCTATATTATTTGAAGAATCACTAACCGCTAACCAACATGTCATAACTACTAAGCAAACACTTGAATAAATCTCGAAAATGTATGACAGTTGTTATATTCAAAGAATTATCCTCCAACTTCTAATCGTTAAGGAGTTATACCTTTCGTCATCAGCTCACCAACATGAGACTACGACCACCTAAAGGCAAATACTCAAATAGCTTCCAAAATACATGAACTATGTTATATCTAAAGAATTATCCCCCTACTCCTAATCTCTAAGGAGTTGTACCTTCCATCATCAGCTCACCGTCAAGAAAGGATGACCACCTAAAGGCAAATACTCAAATAGCTTCCAAAATACACGAAATATGTTTTATTTAAAGAATTATCCCCCAACTCCTAATCTCTAAGGAGTTGTACCTTCCATCATCAGCGCACCGATATAAAAGGATGACCACCTAAACGCAAATACTCGAATAGCTTCCAAAATACATGAAATATGTTATATTTAAAGAATTATCCCCCAACTCCTAATTGCTAAGGAGTTGTACCTTCCATCATCAGATCACCAACTTGAAACGTTCATGACTAGACGCAAATACTTGATTAATCTTCGAAAATAAATGAAAAATGTCATGTGTGCCTACAACATTTGAAGAGTTCCCTCGATTTCTCCAGGATCCCATCATCAGATCTGAATTCGGTGACAATGGGACCAACTAGAAGGTATACCCTTTAAAACAAAAAAAGAATTTTTCAAATCGGTCCACGCGTCTTCGAGTAATCGGGGAACATACATAAAAAAAAAAAAAGATTTCGACGAATTGTAAACCTCCTCCTTTTTGAAGTCGGTTAAAAATACGTCTCGATCGCGTTTACGTTTTCATTTTCAATTTCATACAAATAACGTTACGAGTTATTACCTACACTCGGCCTTCAGCAGTGCCTACAACAATGTTTAGTTTCTACCTAAACCACTAATTGGAGTTCGAGGCCAAAGAATCTACGAAAATATTGCCACAACAATGAAATGTTCTTACTATAGTAAATCCCTATTTTCTAAAAACAGACGTTGAGATATCTTATTTATTGGGAATTTTAATTCTTTAATTTATAGAAACAATATTATTTACTTATTTTCACGTAAATATGAGAAATTTTAATAAAAAAGTAATTATCTGCAATTATTAGTAACAAAGTTGGTATTGCGCTGGTATCACCTCAGGTGTTAATAACATTTGGTACAGCAATTTAACTACACATAAATTAAAACCCTATTTCTGCATACGTTTAGAAAATTGCAAAATAATAAATATTGTAGCGTGCTTTATGTTCACATTTCGTATTCGTAAAATTCCTTTGACCTACAAATTTCTTTGGCAGTGCTATAGTTCTCCATTTAAAATATTTAAATTATCATACAGATCTAACGTTTTGTTTTCTTCCGTAGGTTGTTAACAAGGTGACCCCCTTGGTTCAGCCATGTTTAGCTTCGTTATACACCCCATCATCAAAAAATTAAATTCCAAATGAAATATACTGGGTGAAATGTTATAAAACACAATGATACAAAATCATATATTCTAGATCTACTCATGATTACAGCCAAGTTTTACTATGGGACGAGCTTTGAAAAAGTTACCACAAAATCTACATCTCCATACATATTGTGAAACCAGGGTCGCGTTTTATAAAGTTACAATTTACAATTTCGCTGTTTGCCTCTCTTTCTAGCCAATTTGTGAGTGCGTTAGAGAGGCAAACAGCGAAATTGTAAATTGTAATTTTATAAAACGCGACCCAGCTGTCCAGTTACAATTACAATCGAGTTGTCATTAATATGTATGTACAAAAAATAATAAACATTGATGGTTGGAATTGCTTAGTAATTTTCCTAACTAGTGCGCAAAAACGATATTTGCTCTTTTTGACGCACTTGTTATGAAATAAATCGTCCCTTACACGTGCAAAAACTTTTTTTTAACTCGGGTGATTGTCGCCCTCGTTTCACTCGGGCTCCAACTTTCACCCTCGCTGAAAAAAATTTTCCCGCACTAGTTAGGAAATGTACTATTAACCATACCTACTGTCTTAATAAATATAGCACGCTGTCGTTTATGTTCACTGGTAATTCAACTTGTTTTTATAATAGGCTTTGAAACGTTGGCTCTTATAATTTTTAGTTCTTTACAAGAAAAATTTGTCATATCTATGTTAGTTCAGAGAAAAGAAAAGTTTTTAGGTATTTACGTGTTTTTAAGAAAATCCTAGTTGTGACAGCCATATTAAACAAAAAGGCGTACAAGCATTACAGAGGTATATAATGTTTTTATTAGGAATTATTTTAAATAAATTAATTAAATAGCAAAAAGGTTCTGGAAACCTGAAAACTTTATTTGACAATGACATAAGAGACTT
Source organism: Thaumatotibia leucotreta (assembly GCA_025490895.1). Lineage (NCBI taxonomy): Eukaryota > Metazoa > Arthropoda > Insecta > Lepidoptera > Tortricidae > Thaumatotibia > Thaumatotibia leucotreta. Next base: position 22,801 of record JALPQI010008153.1, read on the forward strand.
TGACAAATTTGACAATAACGCATCTGTCGTAGTTTCGTTGGCCTCGAACTCCAATTACTGGTATAGTACGGTGTACCAAGCAATCCACTATGACTGCTGCTAGTTATAGTATATTGTAGCAGTGTACATGTACAACCAATTGGAACCTTAGACCACTCAGGAACCATGTCCCAGTACTAAGTATCTACTTGTTATTTTCATAAGGTTCTAAAGTGGCCTAGGGTTCTAAGTTCAGATTCAGATGATTGAGTGTACCTATTTGCTGTGTACCTATACTCGCCCGAAGGTGATAGCTGATAGCCGGGCGAGTATCGCCGTGTCTCTTTTTTCTACACCGGAGTGCTAGAGTTGATTTGAGCCGCTCGAGAACATTACAATTTTGTATGTTGTACATTCATCACTAATATAGCTAACTTAAAATGTATGCACTTCAAGAATATTCACTCAAGCGAAAACGTTTACAATACTAAACTGCACACTATGTAGAGACCAGCGAAGCTGCTGTACCTACCGGTTCCAGATTTCGAAAAAAATTGCGATCCGATTCCATGACTTGTACTAACAGTTCCAATGGGATCGCGGATCGGTTGTGGTCCATTGGAGTCTGGTCGTAGCAGCTCAAAACGGTAGCTCTAAAATTTAAGAACACACAATGGTTACGGTGCCTAAAAATATCTGAACACGTACTCTAATGCCATGATAATCGAGATGGTCCATTTTTACCGTTTATCGAGCTACGCGCACACGCGCTTGCATACTTATTAGAACGTGGCGGTAACGGTGTACTGCCATTTGGCAAATTATGTTTCCCAAATATGACTTCCCAAATAACTTATCGCAATAGTCTCATTTCCCAAACAAATCTTTAGCAAAGTTACATTTGTCATTTTATTCATTTGGTCAAATTATTATTTTGCAAAGTTTCACTTCGTCAAGATTTTATTGAGCAAATTCTTACTAAGCAAATGTTTTATTTTGTCATAAGTTAAAATCCAAAAAAAAAATTCCCAAAGGGTTTAGCAGCCTTTCCGAACAAGAGGTGCCTTTCCCCACGGATGAAGTCAATATTTTAGGTGGTGTACTAGCAGGACCTAAGAATACTCCATGCTTAATATCAGCTCTAGATCTTCTTTTGTTTCAGAGTTATTCAAGATAATGTAAAATATACAGGGTGTCGTTGAAAGTGGCATATTTCGTAAACTGTTCAAGTTAGATCAACCAAACAAAATTGTGTTTGATAACAATAAAATAAACTACAAAATGCATATTTTTAACCTGCATCTTGTCCTTATTTTTCATAATAAAAAAAGGTTTCTTGTTTTTTTTTCCATATTTTTTTTTATTTCACGCGGAGGTACACCTACAAAAAAAATATGCATACATAGCCACTGATGTCCACTGTATACATAAATAAAAATATTTCCGTAAATCATCGTGCGTCATGCCAAAAAAAAATTTTTTTCAGAAGTAGTCGTTACTGGCATACAAATAAAGTACCAGTGCAGTATGAACATAAGTTAGTGTGTAGGTATACAATCTCTCGACACTTACCGCACAAAATATCATTGACGTAAATTGACTTATTAGTGCATTTGCTATATAAATCAGCCTCTTGTCAAGTTTGTATGCATTTTTTCTTTCCACATATATTTTTTAACGTTTTTTCACAAGACTTACACTTAATTTTTTCCATTTTCCAACAGAAAATGCAACAAATCAAATGTCGAAAACAATACTATGTGTCAAATGTTTATCTCTCTTTTATAAAGCAAATGTATTAATAAGGCCTTCGTCCAGAAATGGACATCCAATAGTAATTAAATATAGTATTTAGTCACTAAAATAATTATGTTAAAGAATGGAATGATTTAATTTAATTTAATTAATTGAAGTGTTGCAAACAGTGCTATAATTTTAATATTATTAATAATTTATTTAATTAATCTATGTAAATATGCATGTATACAAATCAATGTAACTTCTATTGGAAATAAATGGCTTGATTGATTGATTAATAAGTCAATTTACGTCAATGATATTTTGTGCGGTAAGTGTCGAGAGATTGTATACCTACACACTAACTTATGTTCACACTGCACTGGTACTTTATTTGTATGCCAGTAACGACTACTTCTGAAAAAAATTTTTTTTTGGCATGACGCACGATGATTTACGGAAATATTTTTATTTGTGTATACAGTGGACATTAGTGGCTATGTATGCATATTTTTTTTGTAGGTGTACCTCCGCGTGAAATAAAAAAAAATATGGAAAAAAAAACAAGAAACCTTTTTTTATTATGAAAAATAAGGACAAGATGCAGGTTAAAAATATGCATTTTGTAGTTTATTTTATTGTTATCAAACACAATTTTGTTTGGTTGATCTAACTTGAACAGTTTACGAAATATGCCACTTTCAACGACACCCTGTATATTTAACATTATCTTGAATAACTCTGAAACAAAAGAAGATCTAGAGCTGATATTAAGCATGGAGTATTCTTAGGTCCTGCTAGTACGCCACCTAAAATATTGACCTCATCCGTGGGGAAAGGCACCTCTTGTTCGGTAAGGCTGCTAAACCCTTTGATACTTCGCAAGCTCTACTTATAGCAAAAGCCTGGCAAATGATAATATTATTTTAAAGTTCGTAGGTCTATACAGGAATTTCGTACTTTTTTGGACAACCCAATGGCTTGAACTTGCCTGGAACAAAAAACGTATTTCATGAATAATTGGTATCATAATGAATGAAGTGAGAAAATAAAATCCATCATAATGATCACTATTCATATTTTTTATTCGTAGGTACTAAGAAGGCACACATAGCCACGGATAAAAAAACTATATTTATATTTTCATTTTCATAAAAAAATTATCCCAGAGCCACCGTTAGGTACGACGACGAGCGAAGCGAGGAGGAGTGTTAGGTGAAACTGCGACCATACAGCGCACGAGTCGAGCGAGCGAAGCGAGCGTGCCGCGGCAGCGGCCGGTGAGTGCCAGAACCGACTGTTTTGTTCTTCCCTCCGCATTGCGTTCCCTCATCAGTTTCATCTAAATTACTATTTAGAACCCGACTTTTAATTGTTTATCAACATAATATAAAACCCCGTGTGAGCTTTTATTAAAAAAACATAAACATACCTAAGTATATAAAATTCGCCTCAAACTATACCCAAAAACATTGGTAATTATTTAGTTAGCTAAATGCCAGCTAAACCATCAACTACATGAAAATATGCACTATAAAAAGTTCCAATTAAAAACCAAGCCCAAAGGTAGAATTTCCAACCATTTAGTTGGGAAATACAACGATTTCATAAGATTCAATTGGAATATGATTTTTCGGCGAAATGACTTTATGCGAAAAAATGGTTGCGATGTATATGCGGTATAAATCGTATGCCATACAATATTTTGGGATTAGTATGTAGGCCAAACGATGCATTTGCCAAAAAATATTTTGGGAAAATAAAAACGACCAAGTAATTTTTTGCTAAACAATCGCTTGCCAACAAAAAGGCTTGCTAACTGTAAAATTGCCATAAGTAGTTTTGACGATTGAATTTTTGCCAAATGAAAATTTGGGAAAAATAGTTTGCGATGTGATACTTTGGGAAAAATTATTTGCCAAACATTAGTAAACCGGCGGTAACGACGACAAAAGATAAACACAGGACCATCATAAGCATACTGTTCAAATATTTGTGAACATCTAGCCGCTCCGATGTATCTATTGTATCTAACAGCGAATGTATTATACAGTACAAAGCAACGTTCTTTTGTACATATTGTTCATTATTACAAGTTAATGCTTTTTATGTTGTGGTCTGATAGTCAGTGATGCAGACAGTGACTTGATTACAACCACTCGATATCAAAATCAGTAAACAAAAATTTTGATTGGTAATAGTAATATAAACCATACATATACCTTTAGGTAGATACATAATCGTTAGACATGACGGTACTTACTCAGATTTAGATACCACAGCATCTTTCGGACGACAATTCCATATAGACTTCAATATAAGAGAAAGGGTCCACGCGCAAGGTATATCATCTACCAATACCAGACAGAAGCGTTTCTTGTTAACACTAGAGATACGCATGAACCAGAATTTTGTGAACATCAAGTGATTGGAGAAGTTTGTCTCATCTGTGTCGTAGCCTTCAGATTGCCGTTCTGTAAGTAAATAAATTACATGTTGCACGTTTAACCGATGACAGTTAGGACGAAAAGGTTCTCGAGTGGCGGCCACGTACCGGCGCAGCGTGGGTAGGCTCCCATAAGGTAGTCTGATGACTTAGTGAAGGTCGCAGGAGTACACTAGATGCGGGTGGCGCAGGACGGGTGATGGGGGCAATATTTTGGCAGAGTCAGCAGTGGATGTCTTTCGGCTGATATGATGATGATGATGATGAAGTAATTGAATGAATCCGACCATAGGTAATTAGTCAGGTTTTAACTTGCAGTTATATGTAGGTATAGGTAACCTAAGGCAACTGCACCAAATAGAAAGTAACTATCAAGTGAACTTCCCTGAAGAGACTGACGGCGAATATCCCTTACGTCCTTAGAAGTATTTCTCGTTGCCTACAAAAGCTATAACATGAGTAGGTATGTTATAAACTTATAAATGTTATACTGGAATAATATATTTCTTCTTACATACCAAAACCACGCTGAATATCCCATAGAATTACATCTCTCAAGTGATGTACTTGTTTCGATACATCGTCAAAGGTAATATGGTAACTACTTGAGGTAGACGGCTGATGAGTACCGGGCATAATTAATCACAACTTGAACATAATTCACATTTAATTGAATAAAATATTTAATAGCAAAAAGTAATGTAATGACAACTCTCTGACATAAAATTATGTCAAGAGTTGTTACAAAGTTTCCTTTCTTACGATGAAGGTTGAACCAAATTAGCAGGCGGTTCAAGCGTTCTGTTCATACAAAGTTCATTACCTCGTTCATACTTAGGTAGATACGTCGTAATGATCTAATGATATAAACAGCAAAATGTCCTTAGATGAAGTACATGCACGAGTTTGTACCGGCGACACACCGGTCCACCCGTGATTACTCGCAATTTACGTAGCAAATCCAACGACGTGGACGCACAATAGGTGTCACGCAGTAGTGTGATGTTCCACTTACGAATATCCGTCACTCAGAACTGTCATTCCCAGTCGGAAGCTGCCATGAAGCGGGCAGACGCGTGTATTCCCCATGGAATAGCTATAAAACAAAACCCAAAACGCAGTAACCTTTTGACAATCGTTATATGCCTAGTACTACTGATTTTCCTCATCGCGTGCTTCATAATCAGTGACTCGGAAACTGCAGATGAAACTCAGTTCATCGATCAAACGATTCCAAAAATGTACAACAAGTTGGAAGAAGTTGCTCCCGAGGAAAGAGAGCTGTTCCATGGGTTCCAGACCTCTTTTTTACCGGTCGATGAGGTGATACAAGCGCAAACACATGCGAAGTCTAAAAGAAGTTTAGAAGACGATGATGTTGACTTTATTTGGGACTCTTGGGAAGGTGTGAGTGAACCAATTAGGCAGAAACGTAACAACAAATTCACATTTACGTCGCAAGACTACATGTAAGTCCATTTTCATTCATACACATTCATTCATCATTTTTTTATCATGTAGTACATATAAAACAATAAGTACTTGATGAACGTTATTTTATATCCATAGTAAAACGGACATTAATGTCCATTAGGCTACTTATTTAAAATTCAATAATCATAGTTTTATTATGATACATAATTATCATTACGTACCTAAGCAACATTTTAATTAGCAATGAAGATATTGAAGATGCTTGTATACGTGCGCATTGCCGACCCTTCTTATGAAGCATAATTTACTGTGTTGAAAGCTAACATGACATGATACATCAACCTCTTTGAGCTCTCCGACCACCTTACTCACTGGAAGGAACACTATGAGTAGAATCTAGTGCTATTTGGTTAAATGGTGATTTTTCTCAAGTCTGGTTTTGTTTCGGTTTTGAGTGAGATACTGAATATGCCCTATCCTATCATACTTAGGCAGAGGAGATGTCATTCGCATTGCGCATAATTATTTCTCTTTTTGGAAGTAACTTAAGTTACGTTTACAACTTACATATTTTTAATTCTCCCAAGGGAAGATCCCCTCTTGCATCGTTACAAAATCCAAGAACACGATCAGGAAAACCCCGAAAGCTATGAGGACTACTCTTCTGACTCAAAAGAATCCAGCAGTCAGGAAGAAAATGAAGGAATTAAAAGGTCTGTATAGTTAAGCGCAGGAATGTTTTTGATATAGAATTTTGTTCAAGAATTTTGGTTGTGCTTGATTCGTCCCCACATGTCGTTGCGCTTATAAAATCCGCTATGTGATTGATTTATGACTTTACACAAAGAGTATTAATTGAATTAATTAAAATCTACCACATGTCGGTTTTTGCAGGCGCAACGACGAGAAGCTATGTTCTCAACTGCTTGTTTAGATAACACACACAATAAATGGTACTCCATTGTTAAGCATAAAAACGATGCCAAAAACCAACACTGTATTCAAACAGTAAAATTGTAACTAACAGTGCCCTGCAACTTCACTTTAATTTAGGTAAACTCAGGGATATCTGATAAAATTATAAGTATACTAAGTACCACCCAACATTAATAGACACCACATACCTATAATACCTATTTTGCAGAATGCCAAAGCCAGAGCTATTGTGACAATGTCTCCAATAGACGGCGGCTTGAGAAGCATAACAACATCACGCAAACTCACACGTGAATGCTACGATACAACTCCTGTCCCTATTACTTGTGATATTGTTGACATCTGTATTAGGTAGACCGCATAATACTGGTTCGCTTCAGGCATTGAATTTGACGTAGATACTGCTAACAGTTGTAGTCATATATAGCAGTCAACAAACGTGTTTGACCTTAATCGACTTGGATTGAGAGCTAAATTTAGTATAGGTACACGACAGGTTCTTTTGCTAACGCTCAGTACCCACATACTCGAGTTATCAACGAATGATGAAATGGGTGTTTTCGTTCCAGGTAAACACCCTATTTTTCATTTTGAGTCGATCTTGATTATTATATAATACTAATTATTTAAAACATAAACTATTAACTATGTCTCAAAACTAATAGTATTAAAACTAATAGTAATAGTATTAGTTTTGAGACATCCGCGAAACTAGGTAGGTATAAAACGAGGTCAAATACGATAATTCTCAAATTAATTTCCTTTGCTAATTAGTTAATCATAAACATTAATATAGTAACTTTTGAAAGTAAGACTTCATAAGACAGAAAAAAGCAATTTTAACCCAACTACCTTCTACAAGTAAGGGCCCGGCCACATGACCACGGTGCGGCGTCGTAAACGTAAAACGGCGCGGTGTCGTGGCATTGCACGTTATCGCACCGTGGGAAATTACGGCGCGGCGTCGTGGCATTGCACGTTATCACACCGTGCGAAATTACGACGCGGCGCCGGGCAAATCCACGTTGTCGCGACGGGCAGTTTAACGTTGCGGTGCAGTGTGGAGTAGATGCAAGGTGCGGTGTTACGTTGTACCACGACGCCGTACCTTCTCATACTTCTCCAAACATTTTTGCGATCAGTCTGCAATTCGACATGGATCCCATAACACGTATTCTGCTCTTGTTACTTATAAGAAGAAACATGAAGAAAAATCAAAGGAAAAGAAAATATTGGATAAATCCATATCTTTCTATTATGAATCATGATGGAAGTCATTTCATTATAGAAAGATACCATTTAATTACCATATTAAGTTAAGAAGAAGCAAAAGTGTAATTTGCGACAAATCACTTACAATTAAGCCAATAAGGCTTCGGTAAGTGACAAACTATGTACCCTAAACCTAAGATTTTTTTTTATTTTGAATAAATAATTGAAAAAAAAAATGTCATAAGGGAGTACAAGGCACTGAAAGCAAGTGATCACAAGTTTTATGATTATTTTAGAATGTCTGTGTCAAGTTTTGAATAACTCTTATGAAAAATATCACCTCGTTTAAAAAAGCAACACGTAATTAGGTAACCAGTTGGACCTCTGGAGATGTTGGGATTAACAATAAGGTAAGAATTAAAAACTATATATTATTTATGTTATTGTTTATTGTCACTTAAACAAGAATGTTTATACAAGTACTGAGTCAACATTATAACTATTGGGAAATAATTAATACTATAAATTAGCAACTTTTATGTTTTAATGATTAATGAACCACTGTAAAAATAATTATTACTCTAGATGACAACATTTAGCTTAAAATAATATGTGTATCCATGTAGTCTTTATGGCATCATCATCACTAAAAATCAACAACTTATTTAAAAGTATTCATCAAGAATCTACATAAAACAGATATTTTTAGTTTTTATGGCATCAATTAATATCTCTAAATATAAATCAACAACTTGTATATAAAAATAGGAAACAGTATTTATTATAAATCTAAATAAATCACAGGATTGAAGTCTATAAAAGCCTCATTAAATATCACTGAAAATCAACAACTTAGCGTCGTGGTACAACGTGACACCGCACCTTGCATCTACTGCACACGGCACCGCAACGTTAAACTGCCCGTCGCGACAACGTGGATTTGCCCGGCGCCGCGTCGTAATTTCGCACGGTGCGATAACGTGCAATGCCACGACGCCGCGCCGTAATTTCCCACGGTGCGATAACGTGCAATGCCACGACGCGGCGCCGTTTTACGTTTACGACGCCGCACCGTGGTCATGTGGCCGGGCCCTAAATGTGAAGTTAACGAGAAGGACAATATTTTTACATTACTCTTTTCCATGTTATGTACCTACACTCAATCAATTGGAAATGAATTGACATAGATTGGAGAGCGAGAATATTTCTTCATTCTGATTTACAACGTCATTTCGACTAGGTTCCCGGTTGGCCTTGGGTTCGAGTTGGTTGACTGTACTTTGGTGTATAAAATATCTGCAAAATTTTCATATTTATGAAGAGATGCTAAATTTAGTTCTACCATTTAGTAAGTCTAATTTCAATTCAGTATAGTGGAACACCGAAATCACGTGGACCGCGGCCCTCTCGACGATGTGGTGGAGCAGATCCGAGGGCAGCCGGAGCTGGAAGAGGGAGAGATGGAATCCTCAGCCCACCTTTATAAGCTGACCCAATCACATACAGGTACATTTGGCACAAACGCCAACACAGTTAAGTCCATTCGTGAGCCTTCTTACCTAGTGCGCAAACGTATTATTTACGCGTTATTTCTGTAAATGCAACCCACATTTATAAGCTGACCCAATCACATACAGGTGCATTTGGCCATCTTTAGCACAAACGTCAATATAGTTAAGTCCATTCCTATGACCCTTCCTATCTACAGTGCGCAAACGTAATATTTACGCGTTTTTTGTGTAAGTACCTTCCAAAATGATTTCTTTTGCTTGTAATATTTTCTGGAAGTTCAAGTAGGTACTCTTAACTTTACTTTAAGAAACTTGTTTACTAGCGTTGATGTTGACTATTTAGTAAACGATAATCTCTCCCTATTCTGTAGTATCCATCACAGTAACAATCATATTCCTGACATCATTGATAATCAATATAAGCATAGTGATCTTGACTTCATTCTTCCAGCAAAAGTCAGTATGTATAATATTTTGCTTAGGTGAACTCTTTAATAGATAGATATATACAAATATATTTGCAAAGAAAACATATTTGCTGTCGCACAGACAACACCGAACTGAACCATAAAGTGCAGAATCAAATGCTTCGACAGGATTATCAAATCATGTCTAAGAACAGGTTGAGCTTGCCTGCAAAACTAGCACATGAAAATGGTTCTTTATAAATTTGCTGCTTGCCATTGATACTCTGTCAATTTAATATGTTAATTTTGAAATAGTGAGGCACATAATAACATGACATACACGAGAGCCTAATGCCACAGCAACTGTGACTCGAACAGTAATGAAAACACCTTTTACGTCTTCATCGTAACAATCAACAACAACGATGGTTATAGACATTATTCAATTGACCATTGGCCTAAAACTCTCAAGGTTAAGGCCTATTGTTGTGCTAAAATTATTCACCAATTTTTCAATTACTCATGGAGACGCCTAAGCATTAACCGAATAAGTTTATTATGATTACGATTGTCACGTTGTCATAGCGATAAGTCGCTTGTTGTTTCGCTGGTGATGTAGTATAGTCACCATCAAATAAGTATATTGCAGCATCGGTGCTCAAAACATCTGAAGGCGACTGTACTAATGTATGATACTATGATAAGATAATGAATTGCAAGAAAAATAACTACGGAAATATCCATGACAATACGTTGGAAAAATCTCAAAATGACTGAATGTCCATCTTTAGATCGACCATTTGCAAAATGTGTCTGCAATTGTGTACAGCATCAAAAAAATTCTTTGAAATTAGGAAATCAATTTGAATCTGTTTGCAAATTTGCAGTAGATACCCACTAAAGAAATTAGATTTTGCAGCTCTATTGCCACTGAATAATTTTCCCAGAAACTCTTAAATATGTATTCTTATACCTACATTGGTGCAGGGATTCAAGCATTCTGGAAAGGACAAGGCGACAAAGCAGCTATTAGGGCTACTCAAGCGAGCATAATGAAACGAAATATGGACGTCGAAGCCGACCCTTGCCAGGACTTCTATCAGTACGCCTGCGGAAATTGGGCGGCACTCAACCCTATACCTGCTGATAAAGCCGGGTATGGCTTCTGTGTAATTATAGAATTGAACGTAACTTTTATATTTTTAAACATTGTTCAAAGGTTTTCAAAAAAGGAGGGTATTTTTTATGTTTGCTACCTCAAAACTTCCGACTAGGTGAACGATTTTGATGATTCTTTTTTTATTTATAAACTGACTTTTGCCGATTGGTCCCATTTTAATTTGGTCCTATTTTGACAATGGCATCCATGAGGATACGTACGTAGCCATATAAGTCTTAAATATGTATTAAGCATGTGCACGATAAATGAACGATGGACGAATAACTCTATATCACGCCAACCGATTTCGATTATTTATTTATTTATTTATTTTCGATCATTCCCTTTTAAACCGACTTCAAAACAAACCGAGACGGTCCCGTTGACACCAAGTCCGGGTCTGGGGGATCATTGAGAGATCAGAACGTTGAAGTCGTTTTTTTTAATTTTTTATTTGGTGATTATACTGATTATGATTATTGCGATTTCAATGATGGCAAATTCAAAATTATTGCTCTCATCGACATTTTTAAAATTTCTGTAATATGTAAAAAATGATTATGAATGTTTAAAGTGATAGTATTTCGCAGCGACATAGACTTCTGTAGGCGACATAGTAAAACTATTATATTTTCTGATTTCAGATATGACACATTTGAAATGTTGAGAGAAAATTTGGATGCAGTACTCAAGGATTTACTTGAATTCCATGAACCATTTCCAAGCAAATACCCCGGTGCAAATCTTGATATAAATTACGATTTTCTAAATACTACTACAAAAAAACGATACCAAAACACACATAATGATAACAATAAACTGCACATAGATACAATTGATAGTAACCTCGGTCAAATAATGAACAGTTCTATTGAGGGAAGATATCGATACGACTGGATTAAAACTGACGAAGAAAAACCCGAAATAGTTAATCGTATCCACACTTTGTTTCATAGAAAAGAGAGAGATATATTTAAAGTGGCTAATAACACTAAACCCAAGAACTCAAAACACGTAAAAAAGAAAAGAAGAGAAATTAGACCGAACCATGTACATACAAAAGAAGCTGAAATACATGGGAAAAGAAAAAAGCGTAGTCTTAAAACTAAGTCATCAAATCTCAATTTCGTGCTTCACAAAAAAGTTCATACGGGCATAAGAAAAAGCAGAATAAAACGAGAAACAAAAACTAATTTGCCGATTTTGAACGATTTCACTAAAACTGATGATGCAGCACTGAAAGCTAAATTTCTTTTTAAATCGTGCATGAACTATGAAATATTGCAAAGACGTGGGCATCAGCCACTTTTGGATCTCTTGAATTTGTTTGGAGGTTGGCCCATTCTTGATCCAGAGTGGTTACCACTACATTTTGACTGGCTAGATGTTATGGCAAAGTTGCGATTATACAATAATGACATTTTAATTTCGGAGTGGGTTGGACCAGATATTAAAAATTCTGACGAATACGTTATCCAGTTTGATCAAACAAGCTTAGGTAATGTTATTTCCTAGTCCTATTTTTTAAATAACAACTACCTCCTTAAGTAATCATTAAAACATTGTATATTTAACATTTACAGGCTTGCCAACACGAGAATACTTCTTGCAAGGTTCCAATAAGATATATTTGGATGCATACAAGCATTATCTCATAAAAATAGCTCTTTTACTAGGTGGAAATAAAAATCATGTGCTGCAAAGTGCTGAAAAACTCATCACGTTTGAAATAAAGCAAGTATCTTCGTATAGTGTTTTCATCTGTGTACCTGTCATGAGCTGTGATGCCGTTATTAATGCGGACTTACTTTCGAGCGAGCCAGATATAAAGTAAATGTGCGTTAATAACGCCATGGCAGCTCATCGTACGGCTTTATCACCTCCTAGTTGAAAGATGAGGAATAATCTGCAATTCTTGTTGTTACGTAAATTACTACAAGCATTTTTTAAATTGATTTAAGTAGATATGTTAACATTTGAACAGGCTAATTAATAATTGTGATTGTCAGGTTAGCAAATATAACATCAGCCCCAGAAGACAGGAGGAACGTATCGGAACTATACCGGCGAATGACTCTGCGTAAGCTGGAAAAATTGGTGCCAGAGATTGGATGGAGGCGATACCTTTGTGCCGTCATGAACAGAACCGTTCATTCTCAAGAAACTGTTGTACTATTTGCACTCACCTACGTACAAGTATGTTATTTATTTGTTTCCAATCTATTTTCTTAATCTAACAAGTGATCAAGCAACTAAAATTCAATGGCTTCATTTAATTTTACTTTCGTGGACGTATTGACAAATCGGATGTACATATGACGCCAATTTTCATATTTCGTAGAGGCCCGGCATGTTGACGTCACTATTATAAATAAATAAAATTGTTGAGAGCTGGAAATTACTTTTATAGTGGTGTTACTAGTTTACTACTAGTAATACTCTAGCAATAAAGTTTATTATTAATCAAATGTTGACAGGGCAAAGGTCAAGCAAGTTAAAACACATTTCACTACTCTCGGTGATTTATGTAATACTTATATTCAGTTTCGTTCTTCTGTGCCCTCACTCAAGATTATACAAACTCTCGAAAAAAAGCCGTTAGTCATTTTAGAAGCATAATTGTAAAGTCGAATATTTCTGAAGATGAGCAACAAGATTTTCAAACACTATTTTTGCATTGATAGCAAACGTACCTACTGTAATCTATGTATTTGTAATGGCCAAGGATTGTGTTCGAGCATAGGTATTTCATAATTAAAATTGTATCCACCTATCTGAACTTTATTTGCATTTAGCACCTCGTGAAATTAATACACGTAACGGACTCAGAGGTGCTGGCGAACTACTTGTTATGGCGTTTCGTCAGGCACAGGGTCAACAATCTCGACGATCGATTTCAGTCCGCCAAACAGCAGTAAGTATATTAGTTCACAAAAAGAATGAATTTAAGTAAAACCATGAAGTTAATTTATTTTACTATTAATGAAGTTCATGTTTATTATTTCCAGATTTTACTTTATATTATTTGGCCGAGAACAATCTCCACCAAGATGGAAGAACTGTATATCTCAAGTCAATTCAAATATGGGTATGGCTCTTGGGTCTATGTTCGTTAGAAAGCACTTCGATGAGACTAGCAAAAACGATACCCTGACTATGACAAGGGAAATACAACAATCCTTTAGGGAGCTTCTGCATAAGACCAACTGGATAGATGACTCTACGAAACATTTAGCAGCACAAAAAGTGGACGCCATGATGCTACGAATAGGATATCCTGATTTTATTCTGAGTAAGAAAGAGTTGGATCAGAGATATAAGGACGTGAAAATTCACCCAGACAAGTATTTTGAGAACACTTTGAATATCTTGCAACATTTGACTCAAATGGAACAATCTCGGTAAGTGGTTTAAAAATTAAATATTATATTGCATTGTATATATATATATTATATCTCATGATTTCAATCTTCCAAGAAAAATAAGTCTTACTTGAGCCTACTTGTACAAGTTTAAAGCACTGTCAACGTCTAAAATATACCTACCAGTGATTTTTGCATTGTATTAATGGCAATATTCTAACCCCTCCGGAATTCAGACGTCAGTTAACATTTCTTACAATTGATTTCTGGATATAGGACAATGTACCTACTTAAAAAATCCTCTACTTGCACCATATTCAATAATTATGATCAAAGTCTGTGCGAAAAGATAAGGCATCTGACAACAAGGCTCAGATCTCACGTGCTATCACTTACCGAACAGACTACCATTAAACCTCGCTATAGCCCTGACCATTTAGACACTGTACAAACAAACACATCATTAGCCTATCTTAGTCCACTGCTGGATGTAGGACTCCCCTACATGCGTATGGATGCATTCGGATTTAGGAAGTATATGCTCATAATTGGTACGCTGGGCTAGTGGATTGGCGACCGTAGTATTGCGTCCACTATGACAATGTTGTTGGCCATTATCAATAAATAAATGGTCGATGGACACAATGCTTCGATGTCTTAGTCTTAGTCGACTTTTGCGACACCCTGGTGAGAAATGTATTCTTTCTGCCATTACCACTCGGCCGTGTAGTGACGGCTGTAAGAATACATTTGTCACCACCCCAAATATTCCCGCGGGTGTCGTAAGAGCCGACTATGGGATTGAAGTGTCACTGATCATTCTGCGATAGAAGAATGATGGGCAGCAGCGTCATCGTAGTGGACACATTACTGTAATCTCCACTCCGCTTGCCCAGCGTGGCGATTATTGGGCATTACCTCCTAATACGTCTATACATACGTAGGTATAGTTGATAGGAGAGGAATCCAGCAATGGACTGAGATAGGCTGATGGTGTGATTAGACACTGCGAGTTCGTGATATATTTCAGCATAGGTGAACCGGTCAACAAGACGCTTTGGAACACAGCCCCAGCAGTGGTGAACGCGTACTACAGCCGCAACAAAAACCAGATCATGTTCCCGGCGGGGATACTGCAGCCGCCTTTTTACCACAGGCATTTTCCACGGTCGCTGAATTATGGGGGCATTGGTGTTGTTATAGGTAAGACTTCTTTTTGTTCTTACCAAAAGTTTGCCGAGGTAGTAATTGTTTGTGTATGCGTACCTACGTACCTAGGTAGTATTTCGTTAGCAAACTTCGGAGATAAGGGGAAAAGTTATTTTTTTTCAAGCGACTTCAAAAAAAAGACGAGGTTCTCAATTCGACTGTATGTTTTTTTCAGTATCTATGTATATGTTGCTCAATTTGACTTATACCTATGCCCACATAGTATACCTGTAGCCTAGTCGGAAGTTTTCAATGGCTGACTCACATTGAATACCTAATACCTACTCGTACATCTTGCTTGCACCAATGAGCTATTTACGAGTTAGGGCCCCCTCTCACCTAGCGTCTCCCGAACGTCGACGCCTCACCAACGCCCGCGCGGCGTCGACGCCGCGCTCCTGCGTCTAGGCTGCGCCTGTCGAACGTCAACGTCGCATTGACGTCCGCGCGGCGTCGGCGCCGCGTTAGCGCCGCGCCTCCTCGACGTTAATGGCGGCTGTCGAGCGTCGAAGCGCCTTGTCGGCGCCCACGCAGCGGCTCTCCCCCCCGCACCCTGCCCGCCGCATCTTACTTACTTTACTTGACTAGTCTGTAATCCATGACTTTATTTGATAATCGAACAAATTTTGAACAGTAAGGTACGTGTATCCTATTTGGTGCCTTTCAACTGAACTGATATTATTGAGACGCGGTGGGTTGCGTGCTCTGTCCGCCGCAGTGACGCTGCGTGGGCGCCGACAAGACGCTTCGACGCTCGACAGCCGCCATTAACGTCGAGGAGGCGCGGCGCTAACGCGGCGCCGACGCCGCGCGGACGTCAATGCGACGTTGACGTTCGACAGGCGCAGCCTAGACGCAGGAGCGCGGCGTCGACGCCGCGCGGGCGTTGGTGAGGCGTCGACGTTCGGGAGACGCTAGGTGAGAGGGGGCCCTTAGTTTGAAGCTCCTATTGACCTAGCAAATTTCAAAACTAAAAGTAGCAAATACCTACTTCAAAAACATAAAGCTCGTATCTCTAGTCTGCTTAAATTCAGTTCAGTACTAACATACGACATTGCTAAAATTTGTGAATTTTTTTTATTGCGAATTATCTTACTAGAAAGAGACTTCCGCTTGTAACATTAGTTGTAATTTGTTATGCAATAGTCCCGTTGTTAACCAATGATATTATAAGAACAAAATAAAATGAATTGAGTATTCAACAGTCGTAAATATGTGGGACGGAACCCTCGTGGTATAATGACTTGCGCTTGTCCGTTTTATTTATAGTCACAGAAATATGTATACTGGAATTATTTGAATAGCAATTTCAAAATGTTGTGCAATCTCAGTTCCTATATCAAATAGGGATGTTTGTTAATCTCATAATTCACAACGGAACTATAATGAAGATATTTACCACCATGACTTGCTCGTTCTTGCTTGTTCATTGTCCTAAATTATGTACCAGATTAAAGTATTTTATCATATGCTATTTTTATCGATGAGCAAAGTTTATGTTTATATGCACGAGTATAATAATTTCATTTTATCATGTTGTATTACGTTAGGTATAGTGTTTTAGATAGGATTAAGGAACCGGTGTCCAGCCGTGCACCAGGTGGGCGGCCTTATAATTATGAATGCGTAAAATATCGCTGTCCCAGTATTAGAAATACGGTTCTAAGTTGCACTTTTGTCAACTTAAAATTTGAACATTGTCACACTGACACGATTAGTTTAGATTTAGTTACCTTGAAAATGTAACATAAAACCTTGTAATATTGAAACAGCAATATATTTCATACTCTTCCCACTCATGCAATACTTATACAGATGTAACAAAAGTCATCGTCATCGTGGTATTCTGATTGGAAGAGAGTAAGTAGGAGATTTTTCTTGTGAAAAGATATACAAGGTGTTTCCGTGGTCGTCATCCCAACTGTGAAAAACGCGTTAAGATGGTCGTTCTGAACAATGTTGCCCATGGGACCTATATGAACAAACGTACTTTTTTTACGACTTGTAAAGTTCCAGTTCAATAATATGTATACATTTCTCCATACTAATTCTTCCCAATGTGTTTACATAATTATGAAACGAGACTGGAAATTATGAACACTTCAGTTATTTTCAATCAGTTATTTTTTTTGCGCGATGTTCATATTTGTTCCATGGGAAACCTTGTTCAGGAAGACCATCTTAACACGTTTTTCACAGTTGGGATGACGACCACGGAAACACCCTGTATTTTTATGGAGAGTTGGCATACTGAAGCCATAGCCATAGTGAATGTGTTCTATACTCAACCAATTGGAACCCTAGGTCAGTCTAGAACCATGACTAAATGATAAGTAGTATGATATTTCAAGTCACGTGCACGTACGCCACGCAAGCGGTGTGCCATCCAATATGACAGTTTCTACGCTACAACACCGCACACACGCAAGTGCACGCGTTGCACACGCATCCCTTGTGCCTTGGCCTTTAGACAAAAACCTTAAAGTTATTTTTCACACCACCTATTCGAATACGGGTCTTTTCTTCCCTGCTAGGAGGGATGAAAGTGACACTTTTCTGTTCAAGGACTTTCTATTGCCAGCCTAAAAAATTACAATAAAATATGGAAATAAACAGTACGTTCATAATTGATAAAAATTTCTTCAGAATCGATTATTTACATAAATATTAAATATGTGATTATATCTTTTGTTTTTCTCATAGGTGATGTGAAAAGCAGTATGTGTCACAAGGTATCAAAATTATTTCGTCTTGGGCGTTAACGCTTGAATCCTTCATTACGATCAGGATTCCACTTTAGAATCCCTCCCTACGGTCGGGATTAAATTGTGGAATCCGTCGCTCCATTCAGGATTCAATATACGACTATTGTTTTACTAGGCCACGAACTAACTCACGGCTTCGATGATAAAGGCCGGCTTTTCGACTGTAACGGCAATTTACACCGCTGGTGGTCAGATTCTGCTATAGAGGCTTTCCATCGCCGCGCGCAATGCCTTATAGACCAGTATGGCCGCTACGTGGTACCTGAAGTCAATATGAAGCTGGATGGTGTCAATACACAGGTAAGAACTGCAAGGCCTAAAGGTGCGTTCAAACTAAAAGAGCATTCGCTGTTCTAACCCCCCACTCTACGAAATTCGATCGGTACACAAAACGTGATTAGTTGATTTCGTAGAACGGGCGCTAGAACAGCGAATGCTCTTTTGGTTTAAACGCACCTTAATGCGAACATTGATATATTATATTCTCGATATGGGTATAAAAAATTATAAAGATCCTTTTTCAACCTTCACCTACTGTTCTACGTAGAGAAGATAATTAATTGTTCATTCGCATGACTATTACCTACCTCCTTTGCGTAATTAAGGTGTTATCCATTAGCACCTCCCTATCCAGTGCATTGTTTTGAAAACATTGCTCCAACAACAACCTGAGTAACACAGTATTTTTGCATCATCATCAGCCTATCCCTGTCCACTGCTGAACGTAGGCCTCTCCTATTAACTATGCGTATATAAGTGACACTTCAATCCCTTAGTCGACTGTTACTACACCCGCAGGAAGAGTTGGGGTAGTGACAAATGTATTCTTACTGCCGTTCTTACTCTCGCCGGCTCAAGTATTTTTTACTGAATGGAAAATTTAACGTCCAAAGCATTCCATTTGAATGACTGAAAACGGGTCACGGTTTGACATTGAAAGATGAAACAATCAATTTGTGCACTGTTATGCTACTTTTTCTTTGTATTTAACTTTGCCAGGGTGAAAATATAGCCGACAACGGAGGTGTGAAACAAGCGTTCCGTGCCTACATTCGCTGGGTGCAGAAGCATGGAGTCGAAGACGAGACACTGCCCGGTCTGAACCACACTCACACGCAACTATTCTTCCTCAACTTTGCACAGGTAACGAAAAAGATAAATTTACGATGAAAACAACGTCAATGAATATGGTGCAAAGTGCCGAAGCTTCTTTAAGAACTTAAGTAGAATAGCGTTGAAAATGTCGGAAAAAATCAAATGGTTTTTTTCGGGAATATATGAAAATTTAGTTTTTTTTCCGTTTTTTTCGGGTTTTTACAGAAATAATCAATGTCACTGTCACTCCTTGCCATCTATTTCAATTGACTTTTCTTCGATGACATCGCGTTATCCTGGTAAAAGTGAAAATTAGATCTAATTCGCATTGGTTTAGAGTTGAAAATTATAGTGGAAACTTTCATTGAAATTTTCGAAAATATCCGGAAAAAACAAGCTGTTTGGTAAGAATCGGGATTTAAACCCGGAAATTTTCAACGCTAAGTAGAACTTTTGTTACGTTGTTGCCGTCGAATTTTAGAGTAGCTGTATTCGTCAGATATAATGAGTGATGATGCTAATCTTTCGACCGTAATATGGTCAAAAACCCGCTATTTTGATACATTCCCTTAATTTTTATTACATTTCATCAGTGTAGATACAATACCAAATTATTTTCCTTTAGCTTTTCACGGATATGTCCGAATTCATATCTATTGCTATCACATGAACTTCAGTAGGTATCCAATGCACTGAAGCTAATTGAGACAAAAAGATATGAATTCCGACGTTTCCGTGAAAATACCTACAAAGGTAAAAGACTGCATTAGGTACCCACATCTATATGAGTAGAATTTTTAACGAAGTGACTAGTTATCTTGAAATCATCCATTATCTTTATTCTTTGACGTCATCGTCGCCAAAAGTCAGCTAATCAACGATGACATGGTTTTTGCCGATTTTTACGGTCAAAGACTGAGGGCCTGTTTCAGCATTCCCGAATAAAATATATCTGTCAGATAAATGTTAGCTGTCCTTTTCTCTTACTTAGATGAAGAAAAGGATGCTGAATGTTTTTATGCAACGGATACTTTTATCCGGGGATTGTGAAACCTACCTTAAAACTAATAATTAAGCAATTTTCAAAAAGTTTGTACATTGGGATTACGTATTCGATATTGACAAAAATGGGTAGGTAGGCTGGTCGAATCAATATCCAGCGCATTTCCCAAAATGTCCCAGAAAGTCCGTATGGCTGTTTTCTTATTTGTTATTGCATTCCTATAGATTTTTGGTAACAAAATGTTTCATAGAAATGTATTCATATGGCATATATACAAAAATAAAAATAATAATGTTTATTAGCCAAAAAAAAAATGCATTGCATATTTAGGTATAGTTCGAGAAATATAAATTGAATGTTTATTTTTACTATAATGTAGGTTGAAAGTTACCAATTTATATTTCACGAACTATACTATTTAATGAGCTTTACAGTGATCCCCACACTAGGCAAGTCCTGTATCGTGGGGGCCAAATCAGACATAATTTCCAAAAATAATGCGAAGCGCAAGTGAACAAACAGGTTATGTTAAATACTTAAACAATGGAAGAATTTTAATATATTTATACTATACATGATAGGTTAAATATAAAAAAAATGGAAAGAAACCCATATCATGCACACTGTTGGTATAGTAACTAACTGAAAGAACATTTAAATGACACATGGTAAATTTTGGGAAATGTGGTGAATCTTGCTCAGCAAAGCATCATTGACTCTACCAGCCTACCAATTTTTATCAATATCGTACGTGATTCTAATATACAAACTTTTTAAAAAACCCTCACTTCCAGGTATGGTGCGGTGCGATGCGCGCTGAAGCGATGAGGAATAAACTGAAGACAGCCGTGCATTCTCCCGGCCGTTTCCGTGTTATTGGAACACTCTCGAACTCGAACGACTTTGCCAGGGAGTTCAAGTGCCCGCTTGGTACACCTATGAACCCAAAGGAAAAGTGTACAGTGTGGTAACATCAAACCGGCGATGACATTTAACCCACAATAACTACCGCATTTATTATCATAAAGAGTGTTGTAATAAGTATCATCATCATCAGCCTATGTTAGTCCACGGCTGGACGTAGGCCTCTCCTATTAACTATGCGTATAGACCCATTAGGAGGTAAATGCCCATTATCGCCACGCTGGGCAAGCGGATTGGCGATCGCAGTAATGTGTCCACTATGATGACGCTGCCCATCATCAATCTTGTAGAATGATCAGTGACACTTCAATCCCTTAGTCGACTCTTACGACACTCGCAGGAAGAGTTGGGGTGGTGACAAATGTACCTATTCTTACTGCCGTCACACGGCTTGTAATAAGTATACCTAGATATTTTTCTAGCAGGGACGAGAGATTGACAAAATAAAACATCTACATAACTGTTATGGATATGTGTTAAAGTAGATAGTAGAAAAAATATACTGATTATCCTCACTCGAAGTAAGAACTATACTAATTAATTAACACGTTTTTTGTCTAGTATACCCATATGTATATGTATGTATAAAATGAATATTGTACTGAAGTCTAAGGCAACCCGCTTAGAAGTAGTGCCTTCAATCAGTAAATATTATTGTGTACCTATTGCATTAGAAGTTCCAAACAAGGTTAGGTTGGTATGATTTTCTTTGTATCCAAATTAATTTAGATTATATTATTAGTAAGCCTATTTTACCTCCATAATTATGAAGTAGGTGTCGTATTAATTATAATGACGTAATGTAATATGTCACCGATAACGGGATTTTAAACGAAAAAGTCATAAATATTGTTAATGTAATCTTGCTGTTATTGAATAAACACATTATTTAGTAGACATCACACATATTCATGTAAGGTTTCACTTATGTAACATTTTTCACAATAGTTAAATGTAATTTTCAATAGGTATTAGGTAATCAAAGGGACAACAGTTTGCCTCAAAATGCCAAATGATTGAAATCTCATGGTTCGTCATAATACATTGATTTATCGAAAATTGTTTTGAAAATTATCGATAGCTTAGTTATTTTTAACTCTTTGAACACTGAGAACCACAAGTGGTCGTGTGTTGTCAAGCCTACCATGCAGCACTTAAGCATCGAGTGTGCTGTCAAAGTAACAGTCTTGCTGACAGATAAGTTTTATTTTCATTGTTCACATTCATTGAAATGACAACCTCACTTAAGTGTCACACTCTGACGCTCTGGCTTATTTGTTATATAAGGTTCTAATTTATTAGATGCAGATATTTTTACAGCTGATAGTACTCGGTCTCTGGAGTATATTAAACCATGAAACATTATAGCTTTTACAATGTTTTTTTGGAGAAAACGGAAAAAAAATTGCTACGTAAAAACACCCTGTTTATGTGATTTTTAAATGAAAACTCATTGAACAGATTCTAGTACCTCTTTTACGTACCTCTTAACTGGAACTGGCCACTTCACGTCGATAAATTAAATACTTGATTATCAATGTCATGTCATTTTCCGTTGGATTGTGTCGTTTGATGAAATGACAGACAGTGTTATTGTGACATGTGATAATGCACATGATGATTTTTTTTGATTTAGGAAACATAAATCAAAAAATTACATGAAAAGAATTCTTAATTTATATTTAAAGTTAATTATTTTATTGTAAATTATCATGCGTTAAATTATCTGCAACTAATAAATTAGGACCTTATATATTATTTTATTTGGATTAGATTAATTTGCCTCTCATATATTTTGTGGAATAACTCAAATTGTTTTATTAAATCTTTTTTGAGTTTTATTTTTAAGTAGTAACAAAATGAATATAAATTTAAATATTAGATGTCAATATCAACGTCCTCAGCTTTCGCGACTGATGCCTAAACCAATCGGCCACTCCAGCCAGGTTTAGGCATCAGCCGCGAAATCTAAGGACGTAGGTTCAAATCCCACCTCCAGAGTTTGTAAACTATCTTTCTTCGGTATACGACATCTTTTTTTATATACATAATATTTATTTTCAAAACTACAATTTATGTCCATATATTAAATCTAACTAAACCACTACCGTCAAATGCGCCAACATTGCCACCACGGGAAAGTTTGCCCGTAACGCAATTTTTTTACAAATCGGTTTGTGGAGTAAATTTAATCAGAGTTCTGGCAACTCCACTATTTTTAGTAGAAACTAGGCTATATGGGTGGCAACACTGTGCATCATATTTGCAGCTAACGTCAATCAGTAGCTTGTTCCAACTCGTTGAGTGCAGTGCGTTATTTGGCGGGCAAATTCTTAGTGAAGTTTGAAAGTGAATTGTGCAAAATGGGGAAGATGCTGGTAGGTAAAACTCATGTTATGTAATAAAATAAGATGTGTAGATTGTTTTTCTGTTAATAAAGTTACTAAAAGCCTATTATTAACGGAGTTATTGTCTTAGAGAATGTTACCCAGCCATGTAGCAGCCGATCATTGTAAACTTTGCCCATCGCCAAAAACGTCCTAGGGTTGTCACCTCGTTGTATTTACCAGCCTTTGCGAATAAAAGAGGTTATTGTTTTATAAACGAATATTTACATCGTACTTTTGTTTTTATTCTTTTTACACTACGAGTATTATCAACAGACTTTAATTTTAAAAGGAAAGTGTTCTCAATTCGTGTGTATTATTATCTCTCTTTGATCACGGGCCTATAAATCCCGGTCTTTTGATAGGCTTGCGCGGGGATACAGATCCAACACGTAGAGGCCCTTTGGAGAAATTTGCTGTGTTTTACACCTGCTGCAATCCATTCACGGGCACAAAAATAGATATCCGTGAACCGGTCCCAGCAGGCATATATTTTTTATTTATTTTTATTTTTATTATTTTAGGGATAACAAACAGCCATACAAAATATGTTACAGCTTGGGTATTAAAACTAATAAAATTACTAAATGTATCGCCTACTACATTATCCACGAATTACTATACCAAAATGTGGTCGGATCTATACCAAAGTGGACAGTTATACATGTGACAAAGTGATCAGTGACATTAGGAAAAAACAAAAAAAAAAAAAAACAACAACACCGAAAATCATAAAAAATAAACAAAAGAACAATGAATTTAGTACATAATTCGACGCTTATCTAAAACAACTCGGTATCTCGAAATAGTCCATTTTGCAATTAACTATAAAACTAGGCGCAGAATACGCTAAAGTTTATCGTGACTAAGACTCCCGTGTTCTAGTTCAAAATTTTACCACTGTGGCAGCAATGTGCCGTTATGCCATTGGTGGAGAGTCGAAGCCATTTTATCTGCAAGACCGGCCATAGGCCAGTTGAACCACAGAAATTGACGCCGTCACTGCGTTTGTTTGTAGACTAACGGCACATCTCGAAATTACACAACTATAGAACTTAAAGTTTATGTAAAACAGTGGCATAATTGGAAATAGTTCAGTGGAACAGTGGTAACTTTTTGTGCAATACATAATTATTCGTGGATGGGGCATTATCCATGAAACAGTAAGTACACATGTTATAACTTAATAGGAAATAAGCGAGTGTTGTCGAAAATAATGAAAGTTGACTTGTTTACCAAATCGAAATGAGCTTTTATACTACATAAGATTAAGTTAATTTAAGGTATTCTATACGAATTCAGAACATGTTCATTATAATTTTGCAACTAATAATTTGATTCAAAACGAGTACAGTCACCATAAACGATAAATAACTACAGTAATGTTCAGTAATTTATAGTATTATATTTATATAATATTACTGAATATTATAACCGACATACCGACCCGGGTATGTCGTTAAACTACGTCCAAAACCACCAGTGGATGGGCAGCAGTATCCCTGTAATGCAGTGTACTAAACTGCGATCGCCGACCCGCCTGACAAGCGTGGCGATTATGGCATATACCCCCTATGAGAAGTGCAAACAAAAAATGGCCCCGAGGTTCCGGCGACTCCCGGTGTTCTGGCTTTGGTAGCGGTCAGGGCACTAGCGGAGTCAGGGGTGCGAAGAATCTCCGGCGAAGATCCGGCTACCACCATCGACAACCTTTGGCCCTCGCAACACTTAACACGCGCACACTGCGGACAGACGAGAGATTGGCTGAGCTCGAGGAAGACCTGAGCAGGTTACGATGGGACGTTATTGGGCTATCGGAAGTCCGAAGAGAGGGTGAGGACACGATAACCCTCAAGTCCGGTAACCTGCTCTATTTCCGGGAGTGCGACCAACAGTCCCAGGGAGGTGTCGGGACTTGTCCCTCGTGAGCAACGTGGTGAAGATCGAGAGTGTGTCGACTAGGGTGGCGTACCCTATACTCAGAGTATCCAAGCGGTACTCGTTGAAGGTCATACAGGTCTACGCTCCGACTTCTTCACACTCCGACGAAGAGGTAGAAGCTGTGTATGAGGACATATCAAAAGCCATGCACAGTCCTGAAACCTACTTCACCATCGTTATGGGGGACCTTAACGCGAAATTGGGCAAGACCCATCTCCAATTCAGCTAACGACCCACGAGCTAAATTGACTCGACACTATACCGAAGATATACCGGACGTCAGCCTGTACGAGATTAGGATGGCTCTCAAACAACTCAAAAACAATTAGGCACCAGGCGATGACGGAATAACAGCCGAACTCCTAAAAGCGGGTGGGAAACCAGTCCTTAGGGCCCTTCAAAAGCTGTTTGATTCCGTCATCTTTAGAGGCAAAACGCCAAAGGCATGGAGCAGGAGTTTGGTGGTGTTGTTCTTCAAAAAGGGTGACAACACCCTGTTGAAGAATTACAGACCCATCACACTTCTGAGCCATGTCTATAAGTTGTTTTCGAGAGTCATCACAAACCGTCTCACATGCAGGCTCGACGACTTCCAGCCTCCTGAATAAGCCGGTTTCAGAAAAGGTTTCAGCACCGTAGACCACATACCTACACACGCTTCGTCAAGTTATACAAAAGACCGAGGAGTATAACTTGCCCCTCTGCTTAGCGTTTGTGGACTACGAAAAGGCCTTTGATTCGATCGAGACGTGGGCTGTACTACAGTCTCTCCAACGATGCCAAGTAGACTACCGGTACATCAAAGTGCTGAAGTGCCTGTACGAAAACGCCAATATGTCAGTTCGCCTCCAGGACCGGAACTCGAAACCAATTCCATTGCAGCGAGGAGTAGGACAAGGAGATGTTATCTCTCCTAAATTGTTCACCGCTGCACTGGAAGATGTTTTCAAGGTTCTGGACTGGAGGGGATTTGGCATTAACATTAATGGCGAGTACATCACTCACCTTCGGTTTGCCGACGATATAGTAGTCATGGCTGAGACCATGGAGGACTTAAGTACTATGCTCGATGATCTCAGTAGTCTCTGAAGATGTTGGTCTTAAGATGAACATGGACAAAACGAAGATCATATCGAACGTTCATGTGATACCAACTCCAGTGAAAATTAGAAACTCTACACTCGAAGTTGTTGACGAATATGTATATGTATACCTGGGACAAACTGTCCAGCTGGGTAAGTCCAACTTCGAGAAGGAGATCAATCGTCGAATCAGACTGGGTTGGGCGGCGTTCGGGAGACTACGCAATATCTTCTCGTCCAATATACCGCAGTGTCTCAAGTCGAAAGTCTTCGACCAGTGTGTGTTGCCAGTGATTACTTACAGATCTGAAACGTGGTCGTTCACTATGGGACTCATTAGGAGGCTCAGAGTCACTCAACGAGCGATGGAGAGGGCAATGCTCGGGGTTTCTCTGCAAGATCGCATCAGGAATAACGAGATCCGCAGAAGAACGAAAGTGACTGAAATAGCCCAAAAAATTACAAGAAGTTACAAAATTACACCCATTATCTTGTCTTATAAACTGAAATATGCCATTATAAAATGTAAAGTTTTATTATTATTATGACGCATGTCATTTTAGACCATTATTGCCCATATCAAAAAAATTGTATTTAAACATTAACACGAAATAAGTTACTATTCTTTATAAATGTTTTTAGAATACTTGTCTTAATGGCAAATAATCCGCTATTGTTCATAAGAAAAAAATAAAATATTGATACTTTTTCTATTGTGACTTTAATGCACATAAACAAATTCTTATTTTGAGTTACGACTCGATTTTATGCTGGCTCAAGTCTAAGTTGTGTGTTTTTTTGAGTATTTTTTTGTATTGCTTATACTGTTTATTAATTTTATTTGTGTTATTTCGCATTCTCAAATAAAAAAGGATGCTATTACTACAAGAAGATTTCCAATTGGTTTTTGTAATAAAAAGTTATGAGTAATTATTTTTTGTGTTTTTTTAAAAGCTCTCTCCTGAAAAAACACACATTTTGAGATACCGAGTTGTTTAAGATAAGCGTCGATATAGAGGCTATTGGAGATTATATCGACGCTTATCTTAAGGCGAGGTAAGCGTAGAATTCCCGTTTGTTTTTTTCAGTTTCCTTAATAATACTACTTCCTTATGAAGTAAAACTTATATATGTTACATTTGAGAACTTGATCTATCCCGCATTGATTAGTATTAGGTATTTAAACAAACTTCGCCCTATAAAAAACGATCCCAAACATAGGTCTAATCTCTGCATGAAAACTCATTTTGCCAAGAAACTACATAACTTTACCAAGAAAAAAATATATCAGAAGAAACGTCAAAGTCTGTGTCTACGATTAACGAGAAGAAATCATTAATATTGGAAGAATTATATTTCATCATACAAAATATGTGAAATTATTCTCCCGGATCGCTCCTGCTGTCATCTTTCAGTCCCAATCGGGACCTGTTGGAGGGAGGACGTACGTCAATTTTGCGCACCGCTGTCGTCAACCAAACTATCTTTAAGATTGGTGTGATAACACATAAAAAAAAGTTATCGTCACTGGGGCTTCGGAGACTGAATAAACATAAGTGGTGAGTGACTAAATTAATAGAATTATGTTATTCAATATATGAAACCAAAACAATAACAAACATATTACACAGTATAGATAAAAACAGTAGGATGACTACTGGTGATAAGACCATGACACATTTTGACATGACGAAAATAGTGAAATAATTAAGAATGGTACCTACTCGTATCTATTAAAAAAAGGATTTTATGTCCATAATAGTTCGTTATCATCCAATAATTTTTTAAAACACAATTTATTTTGGAATTCGAATTATTTTATGAAATGTTTTGCAAGCAGTCGCACTCTATTGATTTAAACTTTCACGATTATCACTCATATTTTAAATACAAACGGGTCCTATATCCTGACGTTTCGGGCATGACGTTACACCCGTGGTCGCAGGCAGACATGAGTATCAATAAAATACTACTAATAATATACTATCAATTAAAAAAGATTATGGAAAATAATGCGAATTGTTACAAAACATACCGAGAATAGTAAATTTCGATTCAAGTGCGAAAAAAAAAAGTTTTAAAGGAGCGGAGATAAATTAAAGCACGACCGAAGGGAGTGCTTTAAATCGACACGAGTTACGAATGTCGTTTCCGCACGTGTATCGTACGTTTTTCAGTACATATGGCCCTCCGAAGATTTCGACCTGACGTAAAATGAACCACTTCTGGCACTAGCGAAAATGCACCATCTGTACTGAAAAATAAGCTTTTCATAAAAAAATTGAATGGAAAAATATACGAATGACTAAAGTTGCTACATGGAATGGCGCCCATTATGTTACATTTGCATAAAGGGTAAATTAATAAACAATTTAAAAAATTTAAAATTTTATTTGATAAATGTGATCTATTATCTATACCAATGATATGGTACTATTTATTGTAACGGTGAAAAAGTAACCCTGTATAACACAGATAAACTTGACCATGTACAGTGATCGTACTAATAATGTGGATGACGTTAAATCACCTATAGAATGTTTTCAAAAAAATTTTTACTGAAATTGCCACTTATTATTTACGTCTTTAATTAAACGAAAGTGTCATTTGAAATAAGTAAGTTGACTACATAATGTCGTTTTTTTACTAATGTTTTAAAATACACAATTGAATGTCGAATTTACGAGAATATTGTTATTATTTACCCTTTTTGGAGATACGTGACAAAAACATGTACGTGCTGTGATCAAAACATACTAAACATAGGACCAACATTCAAATTGTCTGATTGTCTCCTGTTCGTTGCCGCCGCGATTTGGGCTCTACTTTTCACTTACGATCAGTTGGAGTGGAGCCACTTTGTTGTGCCAACATAAAAAAAAATGCATTTTGGAGATAACACAATATATCAGAAATATAGAGCCAAAGAAAACGCAAATAGTATTAAAGACTGTATCGTTTATTATAAATACAAGTTTGACCTGGTCTAACTATTGAAATATGTATTATTTTGCGTTTCTATGTTCTGAGTGTATGGTGTGTATGTAATGTCTGGCTACTTTCCAAGGCTTTATCGTGCTATATATATTGCCTATCAAACGTTTTTCGGACAAACCTATACAGCTGAATGGAAGATTATTTCAGCGACTCCATGGTACTATTTTAAGAAGCAATAGGTCAAGATGCTGCCCGAGCATATTATCTAAACGGAGTCTTCATGATTCCCCAATCAGGCATACACAAATAAAATGTGGTGGATTTTATGTTTACATAAAATCGGATTTTTACACAACGTTTTAGATGCCATTCACTTATGCGTGCGAGAACAGCGAAGCAGCTATAAAAATCAGCCATACATAAAAGCCTTAATGAAACACCATGGGCTTGATCCATAGTTAAAACAGGTGGATATAAATGCTCCATGACAGTTATATTAGATGTCAAAGTCAAATACACATCTAAATGTTTGTCATTACGAAGCACATGAAAGCATGTCTTTCAAAGTACGAGTTTTTTGTGTGTTATGTATGTCTTTTTCGCAAAACGTAAATTTTCTTGTAATAAATTTTCTTTACTTGTCCGAAATATTTTTTATTCTTTACGTCGAGTTTCTAGGATGAAATGTGTACCTTATTAACGCAGTAATTAGACACATGTATGTTTTTATATAAAAATGTAATATAAAGAAATATGGCTAAGTAAAATATAATTTATGATACACCCTTTAATATAGGCCTCACAAATTTTATGATAGCAGCAAGTATATTAGTATACCCTGGGTGCAACTACAAGATACAATCAATACATCTTTCATCCTGTATAAATGTAATGGATTTACTCGCGATTATTATATTACTTTGTGATATATGCAGCACGGAAGCTTAAATAAAAGCATTATCCTATATTCAAAATTAGGTACGTTATTTTTGCGTCATTTGCATGATTAGTTCGACCCCTGATCATCGTGTATAATAGGGATGATGACTGTAGTTCAAATAAATTATTTAATATTATGCACGACATAATACACGAAGAAATTATTACTAAGATGTAGATTGCAGTAATTTTTGTACAGAACTTCTATTTAATAAATTGAAAAGAACTTAAAAGAGTAGGACATTTGGCAGTACTCAAACGTGACGTCACTTGAGTATTTATTTATTATTATTATATATATTTTTTGTGGACAGTCCTTATTGCAAAAATTTTGAAAATCAGCATTTTTGCACATTTTTTATGAAATTGTACGCTGATACGCATTATAGGACTGCGGATCTCTAACGAGTTTCGTATTAAATATTAATGGGATAGTCTCGCATCCGTGTATTTTCTAAATTTACCGTCTACTTTACACATGGCTTGCTAGAGCTTGCCAGATTATAAATTAATCACTTATATTATTATTATGTTACACTATGTCGTTTCAATTCACACTAGTCATATAGTTGTAGTACTGTAAATATTTTCACTATGAGTATTACAGTATCACATCATCATTGACGGCGACTGTCACGGGTATTAGCGGAGGTTGGATGACGCTTAAAACTAGCGTTGGGAGGTCAAAGAATATGGCCTTAAACAACTCGGTATCTCAAAATGTGTGTTATTTCAGGAGAGAGCTTTAAAAAAAACACAAAAAATAATTACTCATAACTTTTTATTACAAAAACCAATTGGAAATCATCTTTTAGCCATAGCATCCTTTTTTATTTGAGAATGCGAAATAACTAAAATAAAATTAATAAACCGTATAATCAATACAAAAAAACTCAAAAAAACACACAACTTAGACTTGTGCCAGCATAAAATCGAGTCGTAACTCAAAATAAGAATTTGTTTATGTGCATTAAAGTCACAATAGAAAAAGTATCAAGATTTTATTTTTTTCTTATGAACAATAGCGAATTATTTGTCATTAAGACAAATATTCTAAAAACATTTATAAAGAATAGTAACTTATTTCGTTTTAATGTTTAAATACATTTTTTTTATATGGACAATAATGGTCTAAAATGACATGCGTCATAATAATAATAAAACTTTACAGAAATTAATGGCTACATTTGGTATCGATTGCCGCACCTGGCAAGATCTCGCTGAGAACCGTGATGACTGGAGGCGTGCGATCACAAAAGGCCGAAAAATCCACGACGATGCGTGGTTTAAAGAATTAGCCAATAAGCGCAACAAGCGGCATGCTCCCCAGGGGGCTGCCATTGATTGCGCAACAACAACATTTGTGTGTCGCAAATGTGGACGCATGTGCCTTTCCCGAATTGGCTTATTTAGCCACGAAAAACGATGTTTTTTACAAACAGACGCTGTTTAAATCATCTGCATAGATGTACAAGGCCTGTAGACTAGATAGAAATTAATGGCATATTTAAGTTTATAAGACAAGATAATGGGTGTAATTTTGTAACTTCTTGTAATTCTTTGGGCTATGTCAGTCACTTTCGTTCTTCTGCGGATCTCGTCATTCCTGATGGGATCTCGCAGAGAAACCCCGAGCATTGCCCTCTCCATCGCTCGTTGAGTGTTCCTGAGCCTCCTAATGAGTCCCATAGTGAACGACCACGTTTCAGATCTGTAAGTAATCACTGGCAACACACACTGGTCGAAGACTTTCGACTTGAGACACTGCGGTATATTGGACGAGAAGATATTGCGTAGTCTCCCGAACGCCGCCAAACCCAGTCTGGTTTGACGATTGATCTCCTTCTCGAAGTTGGACTTACCCAGCTGGACAGTTTGTCCCAGGTATACATATTCGTCAACAACTTCGAGTGTAGAGTTTCTAACTTTCACTGGAGTTGGTATCACATGGACGTTCGACATGATCTTCGTTTTGTTGATGTTCATCTTAAGACCAACATCTTCAGAGACTCTACTGAGACCATCGAGCATAGTACTTAAGTCCTCCATGGTCTCAGCCATGACTACTATATCGTCGGCAAACCGAAGGTGAGTGATGTACTCGCCATTGATGTTAATGCCAAATCCCCTCCAGTCCAGAACCTTGAAAACATCTTCCAGTGCAGCGGTGAACAATTTAGGAGAGATAACATCTCTTTGTCCTACTCCTCGCTGCAATGGAATTGGTTTCGAGTTCCGGTCCTGAAGGCGAACTGACATATTGGCGTTTTCGTACAGGCACTTCAGCACTTCGATGTACCGGTAGTCTACTTGGCACCGCTGGAGATACTGTCGTAGTCTACAAACGCTAAGCAGGGGGGCAAGTTATACTCGTTGGTCTTTTGTATAACTTGATGGAGCGTGTATATGTGGTCTACGGTGCTGAAACCTTTTCTGAAACCGGCTTGTTCAGGAGGTTGGAAGTCGTCAAGCCTGCGTGTGAGACGGTTTGTGATGACTCGAAAACAACTTATAGACATGGCTCAGAAGTGTGATGGGTCTGTAATTCTTCAACAGGGTGTTGTCACCCTTTTTGAAGAACAACACCACCAAAGCCCTGCTCCATGCCTTTGGTGTTTTGCCTCTAAAGATGACGGAATCAAATAGCTTTTGACGGGCCCTAAGGACTGGTTTCCCACCCGCCTTCAGAAGTTCGGCTGTTATTCCGTCATCGCCTGGTGCCTTATTGTTTTTGAGTTGTTTAAGAGCCATCCTAACCTCGTATAGGCTGACGTCCGGTATATCTTCGGTATGGTGTCGAGTCAATTTAGCTCGTGGGTCGTTAGCTAAATTAGATATGGGTCTTCGTGTTGATGTATACAGCTGTCCGTAAAAGCTCTCTATCTCACTCAAAAGCTCAGGTTTGGATGAAACGATCCTACCGTCCCCAGTCTTCAGCTTCGCAAGCCAGCTCTGACCAATAGACAAATCTCTCGCCAAAACCTTAGAGCCTTTGTTCCGGTCAATAGCCTCTTTAATCCGGTTGGTATTAAATTGGCGTATGACGCGGGTGATCGACTTGGAGATTTGTCTATTGAGCCGGGGATATGATGCGGCATCTTCTGGGGATTGTAGAACCATCTCACTCCTTTCCTTCATGAGTTTAAAGAGTTGGATCAGAGAGCCTCTTATTGCCTTTCTTCCGCTGGGTCTTAAAGAACTTTGACCCAGTGGAATGGACAGCTGCCACAAACCCGTCGTCATACTCATCCACATCCACGTCGCTGGGTAGGCAATCGAAACGATTTTGCGGTTCGAGCTGGAAGCTCTCGGGGTTTTGGAGTTGGATCGGTGCTGGTCGGAGCGTAGACTTTATCAATCGAGATCGCTCTAGCTTGACGCTTATATTTAATATGCCCTTTACAAGGCGGTGATCGCTTCCGGTTTTAACCGCGTTGATCACAGAGACATCATTAAATATATGCTTCTTAGTCGACATGATAAAGTCAATCTCGTTTTTGGTTGCACCATCTGGGCTCATCCAGGTCTACTTCCTGTGTTCTCGCTTCTTGAAGAAGGAGTTCATCATGTAGAGTCCCTCCTTCTCCATAAAACTGGCTAGTAAGTGACCCCGGTGATTACGAGACCCAATCCCAAATTGCCCCACTCTCAGCTCATCATCGTTTCGCTTGCCCAATTTCGCGTTAAGGTCCCTCATAACGATGGTGAAGTAGGTTTCAGGACTGTGCATGGCTTTTGATATGTCCTCATACACAGCTTCTACCTCTTCGTCGGAGTAATGCTGAACATTACTATAGTTGTTTATCGTTTATGGTGACTGTACTCGTTTTGAATCAAATTATTAGTTGGAAAATTATAATGAACATGTTCTGAATTCGTATAGAATACCCTAAATTAACTTAATCTTATGTAGTATAAAAGCTCATTTCGATTAGGTAAACAAGTCAACTTTCATTATTTTCGACAACACTCGCTTATTTCCTATTAAGTTATAACATGTGTCCTTACTGTTTCACGGATAATGCGCCATCCACGAATAATTATGTATTGCACAACAAGTTACCACTGTTCCACTGAACTATTTCCAATTATGCCACTGTTTTACATAAACTTTAAGTTCTATAGTTGTATAATTTCGAGATGTGCCATTAGTCTACAAACAAACGCAGTGACGGCGTCAATTTCTGTGGTTCAACTGGCCTATGGCCGGTCTTGCAGATAAAATGGCGTCGACTCTCCACCAATGGCATAACGGCACAATGCTGCTACAGTGCTAAAATTTTGAACTAGAACACGGGAGTCTTAGTCACGATAAACTTTAGCGTATTCCGCGCCTAGTTTTATAGTTAATTGCAAAATGGACTATTTCGAGATACCGAGTTGTTTTAGATAAGCGTCGATATATGGAAAAGACTAGTGGGTTATGGTGATGAAGGTTGGATGGATGATTGGAAGGAGGTAGTACTTACCTAAAATTATAGGTAAGAATTATTATACTTACATTAATTAGGTACGTTTCTTTTAATATATGAACAAGAGTTGATGTTGATTTATTTGAAATTGAACATGTTAATAATTGTTACTTGATATCAAGAATCTTTTTATTGTTTTCAGTTACTCATAGTACCCAAGTATTCTTCTATTATTCAATATTAATAAAAACATGATCATCATAAGCTTTGTCTTATTTTACCGTAACGCTTTACACAAATTAACTCAAAAGTGACAACCCTAACACTTTTGAAATCTCAGGTGCCGTTTGTATGGGAAAGGGAAAAAACTGCCAGGTAACATTGCCCACTTGATTTATTCAAAAATGTACACAGTTATCGCTGAGCTGTTTACAGGAAACGGTAGGATTACCCGTAAGCTAGGTGTGATTCTTATTTCAAAGCTATACGAGCTATATTTAAGTGCAAAATCGACGTGGGCAATGTTGGCCAAAAGTCCGGATAACTTTACCCGCCCTCAAAATTGCAAAAAATATAAATAAAATGATGATTTAAAAATTTTTACGAGACACAGACAACTGCACTTGATCACAATATACCTTTTAAGCCAAAAAAAGTAGTAGGGTTTCATTTGAGATATTCGTGTTTTTTTGAAAAAAGCGGGCAAAGATAGGGCATTTGACGGTAATTGGAGTTCGAGGCCAAAGAATCTACGAAAATATTGCCACATCAATGCAATGTTCATACAATAGTAAATCCTTATTTTCTAAAATCAGACGTTGAGATATCTTATTTATTGGTAATTTTAATTCTTTAATTTATAGAAACAATATTATTTACTTATTTTCACGTAAATATAAGATATTTTAATAAAAACGGAATTATCCGCAATTATTAGTAACAAAGTTGGTATTGCGCTGGTATCACCTCAGGTGTTAATAACATTTGGTACAGCAATTTAACTACACATAAATTAAAACCCTATTTCTGCATACGTTTAGAAAATTGCAGAATAATACATTGTAGCGTGCTACGAACAAATAAAACGGTCCTGAATTTTAGTTGACAAGTGTCACCCCCTCTTCAATGCATCACGGTAATGAATGTAAATATCAACCTATAAAAACTTAAACCGCCATTTAAAAATAGTTGTTATTGGTCCATCAAAGTTTTGATTGGCTATATTCTATAAACATTTGTCAAAAGTTGTTGCGCCGAAATATGTGCGGTGTTAAGAAAAGCGCTATGTCCTGCCCATTTTGGCACAATTGAACAATTGCTTT
Organism: Thaumatotibia leucotreta; assembly: GCA_025490895.1. NCBI lineage: Eukaryota > Metazoa > Arthropoda > Insecta > Lepidoptera > Tortricidae > Thaumatotibia > Thaumatotibia leucotreta. The sequence goes on from JALPQI010008153.1 coordinate 59,000, forward strand.
TGGGGGGCATTTTTGAGCTGTCGTTAGACGTTCATGTTATATTTATGGTCGCAGGTGTTTTATGTTCACATTTCGTATTCGTAAAATTCCTTTGACCTAAAAATTTCTTAGCAGTGCTATAGTTCTCCATTTAAATTATCATAGAGATCTAACGTTTTGTTTGTGTTCTCTGGTAATTTTAAGTTCTTTACAAGAAAATGTTGTCATATCAATGTTAGTTAAGAGAAAAGAAAAGTTTTTAGGTATTTACGTGTTAAGAAAATCCTAGTTGTGACAGCCATATTAAACAGAAAGGCGTAAAAACATTACAGAGGTATATAATGTTTTTATTAGGAATTATTTTAAATAAATAAATTAAATAACAAAAAGGTTGTGGAAACCTGAAAACTTTCTTTGACAATGACATAAGAGACTTTGACAGATTTGACAATAACGCATCTGTCGTAGTTTCGTTGGCCTCGAACTCCAATTACTGGTATAATCTACTCGACCTAACCTATATCTAAGATTGGCCCTTGTGGCATTGTATCGAGGATGCTGGCGGCATTTCCTCGCTGTATCGTAATACTGATGCGTTGTGCGAGGAAGTCGCCAGCTCTTCGGTCTTTAGTTACATCAACCGACGTTTCGCGATTTCAGCAAACAATTTGCGTGCGCTGGGGCCCCATGAACCTAAAGTTTCTAATATTTAAAACGACATCTAATATTTAAATTCGCCTCTCATAAGTACTTTATTCATATTTCAACAGCCCAATTTTAAGTACCTAAGTTAGTTATTAATGGGCCAAGTTTTTAATCATTTAACAGAAAACATCTAATATTTGTACATTGTATTGTATTATTTTCTGCAATTCTACATCAAACATACCTATTTTAGACTATACTATATACCTAAGAAGAAAAATAGTACCTAACTGTGATAGCGCATATTTATAAAAGCATATTTGTTTCTGATTTGTTTCTGTTTCTTTCGAATAAAAATGAGAAATGAAATCATTAATTGTATTAATTAATCTGTAGTAGCAATCATTCGATCCTCGAATAGAATTCGATCGAATTTCGATACTTTGATCAATAAGCAAATTAAAAAAACTGACCCGAAGCGATTTCTCCAAGACCCTATTGTCAGATCCCGACTTGGTGTAAATGCCAACGGGGTCATAATTATGGAAGTTATACACGTTTGATTAAAAAAACAGTTCACCATTCTTTGTGATATCGAGTAACATTCATATGAAAAAAAAACAGTCGAATTGTGAACGTCCTCCTTTTTTATGTTGGCACTACAATGTGACTCCAACCACTCCACCTGATCGTAAGTGAAAAGTAGAGCCCAAATCGCGGCGGCAACGAACAGGAGATAATCAGTAACCTGTTAGTTGCCACCGCCTTGCTGACGCGATAGATGCTTCTTCACGCTTCGTTTAAAGGGTCCCAACTTATAGGTATGCGGAAACACAAGTACACACTTTTTTCAAGTTTGTTAAAAATTCCATGTAGGTAGCATAATAGGTATAAATCAAGCTAACTAAGTGCGTCGCCTTGAAGAGCTAAGTAGCCTCATGTCTACACAAAAAGAGATACCATCATAAACCACCAGCGTTAACTATCGCATGGGGCACTTTTGTACTCAAGTCTAGTAGAGTTTGGAAGGACTCCCACGTTGCGATAAACCATGGACGTTCCGTGTGCAAAATTTGCTTGTCATGTTACTCGTATAACTGGTATAAAAGCAGTGGACAGTGCCCAGTCCATACAGTAGTGTCTTTGTGCAGTGACCTTAAATAGCACATCAACTTACAGGGGATTTTCACGCTGTTCATTTGAAAATTAAAGGTAAGTAAAATTTCATGATTTAAAATTATGTTAATGTTTGTACAAAAATACCCAATAGACAGTGTGAACTCGATAAACGATTCGGTTTATCTCTTAAATTACTTTTAATTTTATGCCAGTTTTAGTGATAATCTTATAGATAGGGATTATATTAGTATGAAATACAAACATGATGATAGTAATCACGGATTTCCCATTTCAACCGTGTATATAAATGCACGGTTGTAAAACAACCGATAGTCAACGTATACAGTGTGTAAATCTAATACGGGCGATCAATTGAATCAGGCATGGGATTCATTAGTGTAATCATGGATTACGAGGTTTTTTTTAAAGTTACTCTCAATTATGACCCTACAGATTTTTTTTAAGATTACCGAAGCAGCAATGTATGTACGAACATTTGTTATTGTTGATATGGCAGTTATGTCATCTGCTTTTGAAATTAGCTGTCAACGAGCGTTTAACTCGTGTATGTTGCTCTACATTGCGCGCCGAATTATTTTGTATGGAAAATTTTGTTGCTCTAATTTTAAGTAAAAGTTATTTGAATGTACTTATTATGTCGTAAACTAACACCCGTTAAGAGCTTCGCCCGTATTAGACTTACACCCTGTATATACCTAGAGGTAAAACATATTAGTATAGTGAAGTTTAGTTTCCTTCAATATATCTTAGGGTAAATCGCCCACTCCTCGAATAGGCTTTTCCCTTATAATTTATAAATCAGAACTTCATATTATAATATATTATAACAGTTTGTATTCGGATTTCGTTCCCTATTTC
>JALPQI010008154.1:0-58897 GCA_025490895.1 Thaumatotibia leucotreta
GTTTTTCGAACTACCCGCACTTGATCTTGATTATTCACTTCTAGGCTAGGGTTGATGGGCTGAGATAGCCTAAATGACATATGATGATTACTTTAACAAAGCTTAAATGCTGCTACTCGTAGAATACAGTGTAACTGTGTCAAAATATCTTTGATTGAAGTTCAGACATGGTTTATAAATATTTACAAGCATCTCTGTGAAATTTGAATGTTTACCGAATATAACAAAGTTACAACATTTCCAGAATTCTAAACATAAACTTTTTGAGCCTGAAACTAAGCATGAAGCCCTAATTTAAAGTTGTAAATTAGGTTGTAGCTCCCGCACTCTAATTATGAAAATTATTCTCTGATTTTAAGGAATTTTTAGTGACAACGTAAATATTTAAAACGGGGTAGTTATTATAGCAGCATATAAAAATATCTATGTATATATTGAATTGGGATCCATCTTTTGAAACATTTTGGAAAAGTAAAACATCAACAAAAAACCCAAAAAGGTGGTCCAAATCACTCACTGAGCAGATCCCACACGATGGCCATCGTCGGAGCAGAGGAAGACCGAAAAGCAGATGGGACTTAGACCGTTGCCAACACTATACGACGGAATGGATAACGAGAGGCCAGGGGATCTTTGCTCAGCAGTGGGACACATAGTAACGGGCTATTGAAAAAAAAATCATAAGGAAACTTGGGCCTTTTTTACGACGCCCGAATAAAATCTTTGACTCCTTTAGTTTCCTATAACCTCTTTAGTATGTAATAATAATAAATAATTAATATCTTAGGACATCTTACACAAATCGACTTAGTCCCACGGTAAGCTCAATTAAGGCTTGTGATGTAGATACTAAGCGACGATATATACATAGGGATTAGACGATATATTATAGATAGATACTTATATACATAGACACCCATGACCAAGGAACAAATATTTGTGATAAAATAATGCCCTCGCCGAGATTTGAACCCGGAACCTCCAGCTTCGTAAGTAGGGTCACTACCAACTAGGCTACGGATGCTGACAATTTAGTAGTAGCGTTCTCCAACATTTTTACATATTACTAACAAAAAATTTCTTTCTCAATCAGTTTTCAGAAGCAAATGCCACAACAAGCATCCTCCACTTCGTGCCAGAAGCTGAAGACCATGAGGCCACGCTGGTCTGCCGAGCTGACAACCCTCGCATCGCTGATGCTGTTGTGGAAGATAAATGGACCCTCAATGTGCACTGTAAGTCTGAATTTATCAAGGCTTAGTAAACTTGGCACATCAACTTGGGTTTAATAAAATAAATCCAGGAACAAAATACACACTCCGGCAACGAAAACGGGTCAGGTGGTTTTTTTCATAGAAAATAATGCAAACATGGAGATTTCAAATATTTATTTAAAATATTTATAGTGTAGGTAAAATCTATTTTTAAATGAGGTTGTATTGGAATTTCCCTAAATTTATAAATAAACCCAAAAAAACTTCAAAACTGTCGTTAGGTCGATTTGTGTAGACAAAAATGTACTATGTATGGTAAATCGAGTTTTTTAATCATTAGTTGCTATTTTTATATCTACGGAGTCATCTGACGATAAAGTTCCGTGCTTTTCGGATCAGGAGAAAACTTCAGGGAAATTCCAACACAATCTGATGTTAAAAACGGTTCCTTTTTTATTATAAATATTTATTTTAAATATTTGTAATCAGCATGTTTCCAGTATTTTCTATGAAAAAATCCACCTGACCCGTATCCATTGACCGCGAGTGTATATTATGGGTGAATCAACTTTGTGATGTCTATTATTGCCATGGCTACGGTCATCTGAGTCACGCTGCCGCTGGTTCTATGCAACTTAAATTATGCAAACATGCGTGTAGTCCATATTTGTAGGTGGCAAATTAAGGAAAGGGCCTCTTGACACCAGAAAAATGCAAGTTTTGCATAGTTTAAGAAGCATAATTTTGCATTAAACTAGCGGAACCCATGTGACAGTAATCATGGCTATAACTGCCATGGTCGGAACTTTGGGTGCAAAACTTTAACAAAACTTCTCAAGTGGACTTGACATAGCACATACATCCATAAATATCTACACATCCACCCATTGTAAGTTAAACATTACGAGATCGGGAAAATTGGTTACAGATTTTTCAATAATATTCGTAATTTTTTTGGCTAAAGCTAGTTTCTTAATTTTGTACCCATAGTTCCGACCCCTAGCTATAACAGACAAAGAAAAATGTATTCACCAAACATTACATTCCAATAATGCTTTCTGGAAGCCGTCGCTCTGCTCGTCACTTCCGCAGACAGCAATTATCTCGCAAATTACGATAAAAATAACCAGGAAAAGGAAAATCGATAAGAATTTAATCCAATCACAAGATTACACGGCTCCCGTGCCGGGTACTAATAAAATTCGGAGGAAAATAAATTATTATGTGGAGGATTCCTCGGATTAAATTGGCTTTATCCTGGTTAGGTATTAAGGTAAGGATTACAGCCTATATAAAGATCTTTAACTTGAGGCAATATTAAAATAGAATTGTTATCTGCATTTAAAATACAAGGTGCCCACGAGGAAAGGTAAAAATTCTAACAGCATATTCCTGAGACTAAAAGAAGCAAAAAATGTTAAATGAGTTGTGGTCAAATGTACAAATTTTTTTTTATTTATTTTTTGTTTTATTTGACGTTTTGAATGGCTTAATACACAAAAAAAGGATTTTATTAATGAAACTATCGCAAAAAATGCACTTTAAAGTTTTTTTTTTTTGCATTTGCTAGGTAATTAAAAATATTTTTGTTCATTTGATTTCTGTCAGTTAAGTGTGACTTAAGACAACATGTTGACAAAATCGTTTCCTAAAATGCGTTTATCATAGCGGAACGGTCTAAAACGGTTTTAAGAAAAAATCAAATTTTCTCTTAAAATAGACTGAATCCAAAAAACTTCATATTATGACTTTTTTAACTTCAAATTTGATCAGAAATCCGCTGTTGATTTTTTCCCTTTCCTCGTGGGCACCTTGTACAAAAGACCTATCACATATCCCCGTTATTCATAAACATCTCCTAACATAGCAAGCCGCTAAGTATTCTTTCTATTGCTCTTAAAGACATATTGATAAGACCAAAAGGGACAAACAATACGAAGCGGCTTGCTAAGTTATGGTGCGTTTAAACCAAAAGAGCATTCGCTGTTCTAGCGCCCGTTCTACGAAATCAACCAATCACGATTTGTGTACCCATCGAATTTCGTAGAGTGGGAGGTTAGAACAGCAAATGCTCTTTTAGTTTGCACGCACCTTTAGAAGGCGTTTATGAATAAGGGGGTAAAACTGCAGCTAACAATTAAACGACAGACATATTTTATTCGCGGATAGTGAGATAGATCTCAGTGGCCTAGGGAGGTAGGGCTTCTCAAAATCACTTCTCAAATGGCCAAAACGGAAGACCAGCGCTGGCTCTGCTGAGTTTTGGCCATTTCGGGACAAAATTTCGTCCTTACTGTTTTGTTTGTACTGTGTTCTTGTCTCGAATAAACGTTTTTCTTCTTCTTCTTCAATTTGTTAAAGTAACGTCTTTCGGCTAATAATGTCGATCATAATGACTATATACGCTATATCGTAACTATGTGCTCGCAGATGTACCCGTGGTGACCTTAAGAATGGGATCCAGCCTCAACCCTGGCCACATCAAGGAGGGAGATGACGTATACTTCGAATGTAGTGTCAAAGCCAACCCTAGAAGCTATCGGCTGACGTGGTATAAGGGCGTAAGTATTTCCCTGTCTTGCAAAGCATGCATTTTTACGCCAAAAAAATTAAATAGGGGTTTATGTTCAGGGAAAAATGATACAAATTAGTTGTTTTTTGAGTAAAATAGATTTGTTTCTTATACCATATATGAAACTCTATGCATTTAGGTCAAAAATGCTGAAAAAAGTTTCGTCCAAATCGTCTAAAGCGTAATCGTAATCAGTAAATAATTATATTGGTTGTGCCTTATCTTGAATTGTAAGCATTGGAGAGTTAGGGTGTGGCTCCATTGACGCGGAGCTGTGTAAAATTGACCAATTACATTCTTCAAATTCAAAATTCTAAACACTGTGATGTAGTCTCATTGGCCGAACTCCCACAGCTCCGCTCCGCTCCGCGTAAGTGTAACCGCACCCTTAAGCACTGATTCCACCAAAGTTGAATAACCGATGATCTGTCAACTGTTTTTCGAATAACGACCAAAAGATTTTTAAAGATCTCGTATTAGAAAAAGAGCCAAATACAATATTTCTAGTTGCACATTGGCTAGTCACACTGTAGGCAAAAACTATCACAAAGAATGAAATAGGGAATAAATCCTCTGACAACTTATTTCTAATCTATCGGGACATCAGTTGAAGACCGAATAATAACAAAAGGAAACGAACACGTCCATTAATATTAAATAATTATTTGTTTTAGTTTACCCCCGTTTTTCCTTATCAACGTTATCTTCCTGGCTGTTGATCCGTCGTTATCGCGATCCGCATATTTCCTCATACTGTGTTTATCAAAATATTTTGGGCAAAATAATATGGGTCAGCTGCAAAAAACTTTGGTTTTAATGAAAACATAATTTTCAAATTCAAATTATTTATTGCGATTCATGTTCTACATGTACAATAAGGTCTTAAGATTAGTCATACAGTTCACACATGAGCTCTGGTAGAGCATAGCAATTTCATTAAACACTAAATATTATATGTATAACACGATTTTAACACATCTTTAAACAAAAACGTCATCATTTCTGTGAAAAGTAGTTAAATTTAGTGTAACATCTTTTGGCACTGAAAAAGGGCGACAAATTAAAATTTTCTATGAGCGATCAACAATACGAACCTTTATCTTTATTTGCTCCCTTTTACTACTACTGCTCACGGTTGTTACCAAGTACACCACATAGTTTGTATGAGTAAAAGTGGGTTTACACCAAACCAGCGAATGCTCATTCTATCTCCTCTCTACGAAATCAACGAATTTCGACAAATCACGTTGTGTGTAGCGAACGAATTTCATAGAGTGGGAATAGAATGAGCATTCGCTCGTTTGGTTTAAATCCACCTTCACACAATTGAAGCGATTGTGATTTTTGTTTTGATTATGGTCTTTATTATGTACGAATTCTTTACAATCGACCCACTTAATCGTATATGCAGAATGGGACCTTGGCGAGGTGTTTCTGTTTTTTAATCCTTTATCTTGTGCTCGTAGATGAAAGAGATCAACCACAACGCAAGCTCGGGCATTATACTCAGCGACCAAAGTCTAGTGCTTCAGAATGTCAACAGGACAGCTGCCGGCGACTATAGCTGTCTTGCTTCGAACACCGAAGGAAGTGCTACGAGCAACCCTGTATCACTGCAAGTTAGATGTAAGTAAAATACGCACAATGACCGGTCCTGCGCCACCCGCATCCAGCGGACTCCTGCGACCTTCACCAGGTCATCGGTCCACCTTGTGGACCGATGACCTGGTGAAGGTCGGTGCTACGCCTTCCGGTGCGGGTGGCGCAGGACCGGTCATTGTGGCAATCTTTGGGGAGGCCTATGTTCAGCAGTGGACGTCTTTCGGCTGATATGATGATGATGATGATGATGATGATGATGATGATGATGATGATGATGAAAATACCACAATATGTACGCACACAGAGCGACGCTTATCATTAACAACGCTGCATCTTTATTCAATATCTTGTCGTAATTTGAATTCTAACAATGAAGCACTAGAATTCCAATTGCAAGCGCGTACTATTTCGGAATACAACGTTATTCATGATATGCGTCGATCAAGGTGCATTTAGATCAAACAAGCATTCGCTCATTCTATCCTCCACTCTACGAAATTCGCTCGTTACACAAAGCGTGATTCGTCGAAATTCGTGGATTTTGTTGTGGGGGATAGAATGAGCGAATGCTCGTGTGGTCTAAATACACCTTAAGGCTGGGATTACACCTGGGTGCTTAGCCAAGTTGCCAATCGCTAACGCTTAATCGTCAATCGTAAACAAAAGGCAGCTAACTGTCTTTGTCGCACTAATATGAAAGAGTGACAGAGAGGGAAAACTACGATACGCTACCAAGCGCTAGCGATTGGCAACTTGGCTAAGCATCCTGTAAGTTCTTACGTAAGTCGTAGGGACGGAGCTATACTACGGAATGAGAGGTGAATATCACTATCTTATTCCAGTTTATTTCTCTAATTAGGTTCGAAAGAGCACAAGATTCTTAGTAGAAATAATATAAAAATAGCTATGGCAGTAGTACAAAATAAATTCTGCAAAACGAAACTCCATAATAAATATTAAAATATTTAAAGTAACCGAATGGAGCCAAACAAATTTATTTATTCATCGCGTCTTGGATTGCTTCTAAAATTGGCAATGGATATTTTTAGACATAAGTAGGTATCGAATGACGATTAAACCAAACAGAAAATACGGAGTTACATAAAGGTTGGCTATAAATTATTGTTTGTCAGTTTTTGGGAGCTTCACGCCAGCAATTCACTTTGTGTGTGGAACTGAATATATCAGCGCTTTTGTTTTCGGTACTTTCTTAAAATGACGGAGGTAGTACTATATTACAACATTACAGCAAACTTTGCACACATAGAGCCATTTACGTGGCTGACTGAAGCAGATACATAAAAAACATACATGTGTGACTCTCTGTTAAAATTATGTTCCAGCAAATCGCAAACCTCGCGATGTTTATAATAAAATACCTATGTACAGAGATAGGATGAGAGAGAGAGTCTTATTTGCTATGTAAGTGTAACTTTCGAGCAGAATTTTATAAAAAATTGAAGGCTTAGGCCGCGCGTGCGACTAGTTTTTCCACATTTACAAGTAGCACAAACTACACCAGAGATTTTAGGTTGCAAAAGATTTTGTTTCAAAGGTATATAAATTCACAAATTTGTTGAGAAAAGCGATATTAATACTTTAGCCTGAAAAGAGCTTGCCGACATTATATCCCTATTTGTCTATTTGCCCACAAATACCCCTCTCTCCCGGCCGCTGTATAAACATACCATGTATTACTATTATTCATTCATAATAAATCTGCCATTTTCGCCGAATTTCAATAAACAAAATCATCTCATAAAAATTAATCAAAAGAAAAATCTGGATAATGCTATTCAAATCTTTTCATTTGCCTTTTATTTTTGTCTCCTACCCACGCCACAATTATGAAGGGTACTTTATTATGCGGGATCAGAATGTATTCAGTAAATTATTGGAACACTTCCGTTATCATCAATGTAAAGTTACATAGAGTTTTCTGTCAATATCCTGCATTTTTAGAGTTCTTCTTGGGACTTCAATGTCAAAATAATCAATTTGTTGGATGCACCTTGCATATTTACTGAAATATCTTTAATTGTTTCCAATCTTCTTCCTTTTATTAATTTGAGTTTTAAAAGTGTTATATATTTAGTTTTTATGTACGCATTACTTAAGGCTTGTCCATATATTTTTATTAATGAGATCATACCCTTGCATGGATGTTATTAGAAAGGAGGGCTCTGGCCATTCTTCTCCGCCGCTGTGGTTGATATTTATATCAATTTCTCCCCACAATTATGGACTTTTATTTAAACTTCTGGATTTTAGTAGAGTTTCTTCCGTAAAATAAGAAGAAACACTTTGGCTCATTTAGTTCCCAATGGGTCTGAACTAAATTACAATATCGATACTAATAAACTGTGAATCTCGTGTCTAAAATTTTTATTAATGATTATAAGTCAAACATTGTTGAAATCGTTTCAGAAGATCGCACTTTTTTGGGCGTAAACTTTTGCATTAAGCATTATCTGAAGTTATTTTGATTTTGACGACTTTTAAGCGAATGCTTTTAGATATTGGATTGTTAAACATAAAACAGAAAAATCAATTTACAGTCCTATGGCTGTTAGAGTTACATGGGAATATCGTGTAACAGTGGATATTGATTTTACGAAGCCTACTTTATTTCGTGGACAAGCCTTGTTGTTGTTGTTGTATTCTGGCCATTTTTCCGCAAATCGACATCAAACGTGCCTATTTTCCGTGGTCTCAACGCTGGCCAAGTACTTGTTGGAGACTTCACATACACCCTTGAATTTCTTTGCAGGTGCATGCAGGTTTCTTTACGATGTTTTCACCGTGAAGCACTTGTGAATATCAAATAATATTTCGTACATAAGCCTTATAATATTCGTATATTTATCTGTTAAATTTATTTGCTTTGTACCAATCTTTGTACCCATTTCACAAGCGTTTTAGCTTATTGTGATAGAACTAGATTGATTTGCGTCATTTCTTCCACACTCACTCCTTTTATTTTGGTTAGACGGGAACTCTTGTATGGTCACTGATCTTATACAAAATATGCCATCCTCGGCAGCCTAGTTGGTAGTGAGCCTGCCTACAAAGCTGGAGGTTCCGGGTTCGAATTTTAGTAAGGGCATTATTTGTGTATTTATTTATCACAAATATTTGTTCCTTGGTTATGGCTGTCTATGTATTTAAGTATCTATACGAGTATATGTATCTATCTATTATATATATCGTCGCTTGGTACCCACAACACAAGCCTTAATTGAGCTTACCGTGGGACTAGGTCGATTTGTGTAAGATGTCTCAAGATATTTATTTATTTATTAAGGTGATGATCTTGGCCGGGTTTTAATAAACAATCCGAACTGGAATAAAACAAATGCATAACGGATACGTACCTATCCAATTATTGTGGTTCCAATTTGTTTTTCGATCACCAGAATGTTTTTTGTTTGCAGAATAATGTATACAATTTCCATTTGTCTTATGAACTTGTAGTTAGGATAATTTACTGTCTTTGTAAGAAATAAATTATCAGTCAGAAAGAAAATTTTACTTGTTTTTTGTGCTAACCTGAATTCTTGATTGATATATTATTTACCTGAACCGAGACGATATTGACTGAAATCAGCCGAGGAGGGAGAGGTGTTTGTTTGTCACTGGAATGAATTTTGCTATTCTCCAAAACAGATCGATGATTGGTAGTTTTTAGAGGTCCGTACAAAAAGACTTAGGTACTTTGCTCTGTCCGTCCATCCATCCGGTTGTCACATTGTTATTCATACAATTATTTGATAACTAATATTTATTTATTTTACATAAAAACATGGTACTGAAATTACATAATACAAAAAGGTTATTATAATAAATAAGGTTTCGACTATTTTGCTGGTATTGCAGCACGTAAAACATCATCATCATCATCATCATCTTGTCAGCCGAAAGACGTCCACTGCTGAACATAGGCCTCCCCAAAGATTGCCACAATGACCGGTCCTGTGCCACTCGCATACAGCGGACTCCTGCAACCTTCACCAGGTCATCAGTCCACCTTGTGGGGGGCCTACCCACGCTGCGCCTTCCGGTATGTGGCCGCCACTCGAGAACCTTCCCGCCCCAACGGCCATCGTACAACATAACGGGAACAAATACAACTACATAAAAGATTAATAAGTTTGTCATGCATGCAGATCATCATTTAACATTTAAAATATTCGTCAACGGTTTAAAAACATTTTTGTATTAACCAGCAGGCTTAGCACAGGATTAGTGCGACAATATGTCGCCGCGAGATAGACTATTCATCCCTTTGTCATATTTTAAAGACGAACGGGTCTTAATAGCGTCAACTTACGTTTGATTATATCCTGACGTTGCCTGAGTCTGCCTGCGACCACGGGTGGGTGTAACGTCATGCCCGAAACGTTAGCATATATTTAAACGTAAGTTTACGTGATTAAGACCCGTTTGTCTTTAAAATGAGTGATAATCGTGGAAGTTTAAATCATCCCTATGTTATTCATAAAGTTAGTAAAAGATGGAAAATATATCTTGCGGCGACATACTGACATACCAATCATGTGCTAAGCATACAGGATTTACTCGTATGTTGAAATTTAAATCTGTTTAATAGAATTTCCTTCAATACATCTGGAATCACAATGGCAGCAATTTGCAAACAAGCATCTCTTTAAGTACAGCCAATTCACAGATTTAGGCGGAGGTTACCAGATTTAGAATGGGTTTAATTCTGACTGTTCCGGATTCTTGTTTATAATTATAGTCAGTTTCTGAGCAGATCAGTAGATTGAATTCGGAGTATGTCACTTTCTCGGATTTCCACATTCTATATTAGGCATATTCTCATTAAGTCAGTTTCTGAGTAGATCGTCTTGGTATAAGAAGCAAAATTTATCTTGTTTGAGCATTCTTTTTTCAGGTTCAACCCTGTCTCTTGTTTAAAGTCAGCTTGCCTTTTATTCAGTTCAGACATCTTGTCCAACTTATATGCTCCCGCAAGATAGTAATACGTTTTAACCGTCTGGTGTACTTTGTTTTCACATCATGAACCTATAAACAATCCACTGCTGGAATAAGACATTTATATTACCTAAGCATTTGGACGCAGTAGGAGGTGAATAAGTCATGTGGTGACGGCAGTAAGTATACATTTGTCACCACCCCAACTCCTCCTGCGGGTGTCGTAAGAGTCGACTAAGGGATTGAAGTGTCACTGGCAATTCTACAAGATTGATGATGAGCAGCAGCGTCATCATAGTGGACACATTACTGCGATCGCCAACCCGCTTGCCCAGCGTGGCGATTATGGGCATTTACCTCCTAATGCGTATACGCATAGTTGATAGGAGAGGCCTACGTCTAGCAGTGGACTAACATAGGATGATGGTGATGGTGGTGGTGGTGAGGAGGTGAATGCCCGTGTTATTGTCATATATTATTTCCCCAACAGATGCTCCAGTATGCAAAGTGGTGGAAGATGGTGAGGTCTACGGGGCCTTGAAGCAGGAGACAGTAAAGCTGCTCTGTTCCGTGGACTCCAACCCAGCTCCCACTAGCTTCAGCTGGACCTTCAACAGCTCTGGCGAGCAGACGCAGATAGCAGCAGGGTGAGATCAACTTACTTTCTTATCCCCTATTCTTATGAATACTCTCATGGAGACATTTATACGTCTCCTCGCTTTCGCTCTTCTGGCCTCGTCCTGCCGGTCATACACAGTTTGAGCTATTGATGTATCCCCCTAATGAATTTGGAAATAGTCGCTATTCTTTTGTTGTACATATAAAGCCGCGTATCCACTAGAGGCAGCCTCGGGTCCAGCGGCTGCCTCACTCCGAGGCTGTGCAAGTGGAAACGCTGCCTCAACCTGAGGCACGCCGCGACGCGAGGCAAATTCGTCGCCGCGAGCCGAGCCATATTCTGTCGGTCTCTGTGTCGTGCTCAAAGGCGCCTCATTCCGAGCTGTGTGTTTAAACGGTCGCTCGTGAGGTAACAGCTACGGATCAAGCTGAGGCGACACGCCTCGAGCTGATCCGTAGCTTTTGCCTCAGAGCGAGCAGCCTTAAACTGAGGCTATTTGCTCCTAGTCGAGGCCGCTCGACCCGAGGCTGCCTCTAGTGGATACGAAGCTCATAAAGGCAAAGAATTTTGAGTGTAACCTCAACCTACATAGGTTTTTCATTCATTATTTGTCAATAATCGACTATGTGCTTTACATAGAAATCATATTGTGCAGGACTAGGAGAGACATATTGATAAGATTTGAAGAGACAAACAATACTTAGCGGCTTGCTAAGTATTGTTTAATAAGCATAGTTTTTTTTGGTTCTAGTGCTTAATAATTAAACTTCCTTAAAAGGACTTTTTGCAACTTTTGCAAGGTTTTGTTGGACTTGAAATGAATGTAGGCAGTATGTATCTAATGTAGTTGTTCTGTCATCCTCAACTGAATGCTGAAATTTTGTACTTGAAGGGTCCTCGGAAATACCATGTCTAGTCAATTCAAATTACAGAAGGCAAAACCACCATACTTTTAACAGAATAAGGTTTAAATTTGCCCTGATTTTTTTAATCACTGGACATTTTTTTTCCGTGGACCCTTCACTTATACATTGTCAGCAACCCGCCATCTGATGACAGGAGTAAAAATGAATTTATCAACACCCCAACTCTTCTCTTGAATATCGTAAGAGTCGACTAGGCGATTAAATGAATATAAAATATAATAAAATAAGTTTATTCGTAATAAACACAAAAATCACAACAACGTTAATAAAACACGTTGATTATTCGCAACAGACTGATTTCAGAACTTAAGGTAGGTATGCAGCTACATATATTGTGAGGATAGATGGCACCTAGTAGTCATTAACAAACCTCAAATCAAATTTTGATACCATAACAATAAACGTTATAGAAGATTGATGATTAATAGCAGCGTCATCACAGTCACACACTGCTGCGATCGCCGTGGCGATTATGGGCATTACGTCCTAATACGCGCATATAACTACATAGGTAAAAAGCCTATGCCCAGCAGTAGATTAAGATGCTGATGATGATGTGAAGTGTAATATATGCCGCATATTTCTTCTGGTTCAACCTTGAAACTGAGTTGTGAAGCAATCATACTCAACAGATTCAGTTGAAATTTTGTGTACGTTGTCAGATCAACGGGTCAAAATTATTTTCTTTGTCTTGTTTCCTACCAATCTGTCGCGCTTTTAGTTGCTGTTTCGACTCAGCATTTATAAAAAAAAAATCCGGTGCACTTGAATTTCTTTTTCACGCGAGATTTTAATCCATAGGTACATCAGAAATTGAAAACAAAACATCGTCTCATACAAAAATCACAACTGCGTCACGTTTTTTAGGGACATAAAATAACGCAACGAAAAGAATTTTGACCCAATTTACATCATCGTTATTTTTTGTAAGAATATCACATGATATATTATGATATTTGTTACGTAAAACATCGTCTCATTTTATTTTCTACAGTTTATGATCTATATTTACTTATTCGTCTTTAGCCGCTTTTAGATCTACATCAATGAATTATACATCACTCTAATAATAAAACCCACTTTCGTATAATAAACCTTGGCTCATCGTGACATTACAAATGTTATGAATAATAGATTTGCGTTCAACTTACTCTCCTTCGAAATTAATTAATTCCCTTTGTTTGAGTGCTCTTTAAGTAATAAATATAGTTGTACACTCAGGAACGAATATTTTTATTCAGGTGAAAATTGTAATAAAAAATGGAAATTATTTTATTAGAAAATAAACAAACTACACTTAGGTATATTGATTTAAACTTTCACGATTATCACTCATATTTTAAAGACAAACGTAAGTTTAGGTGATTAAGACCCGTTTGTCTTTAAAATACACTTTGGTACATACAAAATTCAATTTAAAAAGTATAATTACATTAACTACTAAAACTAGTAAAATCTAAAATAAAACTTAATATAAAATCTAAAATAAATCTAAAACAGGCCCCTGCGGCATGGTACCCAGGACGCTGGCAGCATTTCCACGCTGGATTGCCAAGCTAATGCGTTAAGCGAGGAAGCTGCCAGCCCTTGGGTCTCCCGTGGCGTCTCTGAGTCTCTTCGATAGGTCTTTGAAGAGACTCAGAGCGCTAGGACCCCACGGACCAAAGGTCTCGACGCCAGACAAATTATAATAGAAGATGCTGCAAAATGAATTTAACGTAAGAATTTTCGAGATTTCACATGAAATCATCAGTCCATTGCTATATTTTATAAAACAACTTAAGTTGTTCCACAAAATACATATTTTTCTGGTTCTTTTTGTTTGGAATGTCTAGATTAGATGCCTTCGCGATAACACTTTATAATTAGAAATTGGAGAGGCGCCATTTTTAAGAACAAACAAATTACGTCAGAAGTTTTAAGTGAACACGGAGTTAGGTTTCCTCATTTTCTTGGAATCGAAGTTTTAATTAACTAATTACATGAGTAAATAATATTCAATATTTTCTTCGGTTACCGTGATAGTTATTCCTGAAACAAAAGTATGGGAATGGATCGCGTAGTATATTAATTACATATCGGCATTTAAACAAGTGACGGCAGTAAAAGAGTAGTTTCCGAAAAAAGTACATATTTAAAAGCCTTTAATGAAAACAAAATTCAACTTTTCATATTCAAATTGTAGTTACGAAGTTAAATGAAAAAAAAACATTAAAATCCGGGAATTCTGAAGTAACAAACATAAAAAAAAATTAAAAACTCTCTGTTGAATTGAGAACCTCCTCATTTTTAGGGTTCCGTAGCCAAAATGGCAAAAACGGAACCCTTATAGATTCGTCATGTCCGTCTGTCCGTCTGTCACAGCCGATTTACTCGGAAACTATAAATGCTACAGTAACGAAATTTGGCAAGGATATGTGTTGTATGAACCGCTACAGGATTATGATACTAAATTGTAAAAAAAACCATTGGGGTGGGGGCCCTCCATACATGTAACTGAGGCATGGAAAAATTTTTTTAGTTGTGTATAAGCGTGTGGGGTATTAATAGAATGGTCTTTGAAAATGATATGAAGGTTCATAAATCCAATTTTTATTTAAGCAAATCGTTTTCGAGATATCAGCTCTCAAAGTCTGAAAAATGTGTCCCCCCCCTCTATTTTTTAAACTACGCAATATAAAATTCAAAAAAATATATATATTATGCACATTAATAAACTCTATCAACGATTTTTGGTTTGATTAAATTATCTCCTATAGTTTTTGAGGTAGGTTGATTTAACTGTATTTTTTAATAATAAATTGATAATGGTACGGAACCCTTTGCGCGCGAGTCCGACTCGCACTTGGCCGGTTTTTTTGTAGTCGGTTCATATTGTCACATTCTGTGCATACGTTTACACCTGTAAACTTTTTGCGTAAGTCGAAAGTAGGTAATAGAGACGGACCTACACTAAAGAATGAGAGGTGAATATCACTATCTCATTCCAGCTATAAACGCTGTATCTACAACTTACGTAAAAAATTAGAGCTGTAAGCCTGTCTGAAACAGAACACTTCTGATTGAATTAATGAATAGTTTGTTTGCGTAAAAAAGGATATAAATACCTAGTTTGTACATGTAGTTTTCCATCCTTAATTTACCATAAAAAAACTTTACGAAAAACCTCAAACAAAAAAAATAACCGGCCAAGAGTATGTCGGGTCATGCTCAGTGTAGGGTTCCGTAGTTATTCAAAAACCGCTCGGCTGTCCCAAATCAAAACCTAGCAAGGGACATTTTTTGTCAAAATACGTTTTTTTTATGTATCTGCCCCAAATGCTGAGCTGCGTCTAATGCAAAAACACCTGTATTTCTATCTCAATTAGAATCAAAGTTACGAGACCCACCAAACCTAGCAAGGGCATTTCTTACATGCCACCAACATATTCAAAATCCTAGTAAGTAACATTATCAAGTCCAAAAACCTGGCAACTGCATGCTATACTAGGTTTTTGAGTTTGTAAATGGAACACACTTGGTTTTTGAATATAGAAATTGTCCCTTACTAGGTTTTTGATTTAAATAATTGCCGAAGGGTCGTACAAGGAATTCAAATATAACAATAAATAAAACCTATCAAGTCAGTAATGAGTGAAGTTTGCGTTCTAATGGTCGCCGCTCCCGCGCTCCCTGCCTGCGGTTTTTGTCACCTCCCCGCGGGTGTTGTAAGAGTCGACTGAGGAATTGAATTGATATTGACCATTTATTTATCGACGATCGATGACGGGCAGCGGCGTCATCAAAGTGGCCAAAATATTAATGATTTTAACTAAAAGTGTATGTGAACTCAAGGCTTAAGGTTTTAAGTTGGTGACGAGACCAAGATTGTGTTCTAAAAGTGCGCGATTATGGAATTATGCAATTATTTTAGTTTCTACTGACGATTGGTATAGGGCGTTTTGGTTGTTAACCGACGAAGAACCGACCAAAAATTGTAATATTTGATAATAAACAAAATTGGATCTTCGATAATTCATAACGTCACTATCATTACGGTCGTGCATTATTTGTTGATATTGTCCGTTGTCTCTCTATGAAAGAACCCTGGACAAATTATCAGAAGCTTCAAATTACGACGAAGGTATTGATAAAACAAATCAAATAATGTCAATACTTGTTTGTTGCTATTATATTGTGTTTGTCATTTCTTTCTATTTCTTTCCACAACTCGACATCAAACGTGTATATTTTGCGTGGTCCCAACGCTGGTCCAGTAGTTTTTGGGGACTTCACATACACACTGGAATTTCTTCGCAGGGGTCTGCAGGTTTCCTCACGATGTTTTCCTTCACCGTAAAGGCTTGTGAATATCAAATGATATTTCGTACAACAGTTTTTGAAAAACTTATTGCTGATTGAATGTTTATTGCCGTTTTTTTTATTTTCGCTGGTAAGCCGATAGTCGCGTGTATAGTACTGTTTATACACGTGATATTCGAATGGTATGCACAATTATTGCACATGCATACACTAAATTTTCTCCTATCAGGATCGAAAGAGCTCGCGATTCTGAGTGGAAATCATATTAAAAGTTACAAAAACAAAAAACAAGTGCGAGACAACTTTAACCCTTGACTACCTACGTCCTGTTTGTATCACACAACCACCTACCTGCGGTCCTGGAGACCGCTTCTTCTTATGGGACTTGATTTATTTACTTTGGCGTGACTGAAGGGGGTTTAAATATATTAAATATACTTTAAATAGTTTCAGGCATTTATTAACCAACAAGAATACAAAAATAATCAACATTTTGTATTTCAAGCTTAACATATTTATTAACTTGTTGTATTTTCGATTACAAAACTTAGTATCCTTCAGGATATGAGATTAAAAAATTAAAAAACATAATATAAAGTTTTTCGTTATAAAAAAATAAAATTAAGCAATCAAAAATGCTATTAAACTATCTAATTTGGTTACAAATAAGATATTTTTGTAAAATTACATGCTTTTAAAATAACCATTCTTGTCTGCCGTCGACACACAATTTGTTCGAATATTCACATTCAAAACAAGTTTCTAGTCCCGTGGAAGACGCTGATTATTTGCACGACGCTCTAAATAGGGTTTCACTAATTTTTCGGCCAGTTTCTTCATAAATTTGAACCTTTTTTCAAAACTGTGTTCAAAATTAAAATAACACAACCACCTACGTGCGGTCACTGAGACGTGCTGAGACACATACAAAATGTATCGTAACCACCTACATGCGGTCTCACGGACCGCCGATGCTACTTTATTACTCACAAAATTCAAATGAGTGCACGTCTGAACGAGTCGACAGCATGGCCAGCACTGCGGAGGTGCTGGGCAAAGGTACAAGGTCACAGAGGCATGAGCGATGTACTGGCGTTCAGTTATTGTCAATTTTGAATAATCCAGTGTCTGTGAGACCGCACGTAGGTGGTTAAGGGTTAAATAAAATGACTCGTTATGGCAATGACCCTACTGGGGGAGGCCTATGTCCAGCAGTGGACATTTATCGGCTTAGAATGATGTTTTTGGGAAGTTTCAATGTGTAGTAAATTGTTAGCAAGTACTTTGCAGCGAAGCTCTGCGCCGGGAAAGGACTGGTAGTCAATAATTTCAAAATCATTGAAATCCCCTAGATTGCAATTAAATAGGGTGCTTTGCAGTCATTTCATAAGTCGTCTTATTTGAAATTACCATAAAACACACCGTTATTTTTATCATAATAAAGATTCATTCCGAAACTACCCGAGCAGAATTTCTGTAGTTTGAAATTACCCCAACGCACTATAGTACAATTTTACCTTTACCTTATTAAAATAGTAATCCTAATTCCGGATTTCAAAGTAAGCATTTGCTTGATTTTATATTTGACATTTTAAGAGTTTACTGCTTACAAGCAGTAAAATTTACCATTTTTGTACCACTTGCTAGGTTTCAGTTTTCTAATTGACATAACATTTCTATTATTTTATTGTAATCAGTTGTTAGTAAGGCACATAAAAGTTCTAAAAAGATACATATATTAAGTTTCAATAGTTTGTCTTATAAAGCAAGTTATACTTCTTTATATAAGACAAAGTCTTGTGAGATAAAGGTCTCTGCGACTATTTTTTTTTAACAAAATGTTTATTTGCCTCTCCTGTAAAATTTCGCTAAATACACTTACTAGGCTTTGATCTGGGACAGCCGCGCTGGGCGGATTATGTTCGGAATCGTTTTATTTTAAAGTATTCATTAAGCCCACTTATCCATGATTTTTTATGTTTTTTGGACCTACGGCTCAAATTTAAATGGGGGAGGGGGAGCATTTTTTTTCTTCTGGAGCGGCTATATCCAAATACATTATATTGTTTTAAGAAAAAAAACTTTCTTTCGGGACCATATTTTTTTTCGAAGACCTATTCAATGATACCTCACGCTATAGGATTACAGCAAAAAAATCATCCCCACTTCACCAGTTGGGGGATCCCGAAAAAAAATATTTTTCTAGATTTTATTGTACCTCTTTATTGGCATGATTAATATGTGTACCTGTACCATATGCAGATTTCTAGCCCTAACGGCCACTGAGCAATGCTGCGGACAGACGGACATGGCGAAACTATAAGGGTTCCATCTGATCTGAATCTGATAGAAAATATAACAGTTTTTTAAGTCCCAAAATGTAAAGGTCATAAAACATTTTCTACTTCTTTCAACGTCAAGAACACATGGAACACACCTTTCGGGTTATTCGAGCAAGCAAAAGCGACTAGAATGTTCCCTGAATAACCAAAAACAACCTGAACAATCCTACCAACACGAGATGCCCCTTAGTTATGACCACATCACAGGGCTTAGGGATTGCATAATTCGTCGTGGATAGTGCAATACCGCGTAACTAACAAATTCAATTAGTGTCAATTTGAGTGTCAATTGTTTGATATTTGAACTCTATCTGCTTTGGTAGGTACGCGGTATTGCACTCCGGAGGATATCGTCGCTATACTTAGTGTAAAGCCTAATGCCCCGGCCACGACATTGGTCTAAGGCGACCAGCGGCGAGCGAATCCATGAGTTGGAGCGGGATGCCGATATGGGTACGAGAGGGAGCACCATACGTTTTCCGCTAAGCCGGTCGCCTTAGACCGATGTCGTGGCCGCGGCATAAGTTTTGAGCTTCTATTTAGCGGTGCATTTTTAAATTAATATACGTGAGTTTATCCGTTTTCATAGTTTTATTTCATGTGTAATCCTCGCGGTAACCGAAAAAATAGTAAAGTAAGACAGGAGGTCTTAAATTAGCTAGTTAATTGCAGAAGCCAAAAATTAAAGCTTTTTAATTATATTGACCCGATTTTTTATTTGTTTTTGCATGCCAGTTTTTATATCGGTACACCCTTTAAGTATAGCAGCGATATATACGTATAATGTATACATGTTGTAGTTACTAGGCTAGGCTTTAGCACTTAACACGGAATACAGCATACATAATTGAATTTAGTATTAATTTATGACCAACACGCTAATGAATTGATAAACTACTGAAGTCTAGCTCACCATTCATTTATTAATGATGAGTATGGCGCTGCCGCCTATAAACAATCTTCAATGAATGAATGGTAAGTGGCACTTCAATCACTTAGTCGACTCTTACGACACCCACGGAAAGAGTTGGGATTGTGACAAATAAAAATGCATTTTTACTGCCGTCACCACACGACTTCGGTTTGGGTGCACTTGTTACTGAAAATAGTATATTAT
Source organism: Thaumatotibia leucotreta (assembly GCA_025490895.1). Classification (NCBI taxonomy): domain Eukaryota; kingdom Metazoa; phylum Arthropoda; class Insecta; order Lepidoptera; family Tortricidae; genus Thaumatotibia; species Thaumatotibia leucotreta. The sequence goes on from JALPQI010008154.1 coordinate 19,651, forward strand.
ATACATCGTCAGCCTGTATTAGTTCACTGCTGGACAACGGTATTTCCTTATCCTATGCGTATGCAGTAGGAGGTATATCCCATAATCGCCACGCTGGGCAAGCGGGTTGGCGATTGCAGTATGATAATCCTGCTGTCCATCATCAATCTTCGATAAATAAATAATTAATGACATTTTAACCCCTTAGCCGACTCTTACGACACCCGCAGGAGGAGTTGGGTGGTGAAAAATGTATTCTTACTGCCATCACCACACGGATTTCACAATAACGAGTATTTATTAAATTTTTAATAAAGACACGTTTCAACAGGTCCTACACAAAAAACGGGTTCACATCAACCCTCCGCTACACGCCTACTACAGACATGGACTTCGGAACTGTGTCGTGCATCGCTACCAACTCTGTGGGGCGACAAGAGGCCCCATGTGTATATAAAGTTGTAGCTGCTGGTATGTATCGCTTTATGACTTTCATGTAAGGTCCAACCGAGACCCATATTTTAGTCTCGGCCGAGACCGAGACCGAGACCGAGATTTGGTAGAAAGAATAAAAAAAGTATAAATTACATAAAAAATCCCTAGCAAATACCTATACTAAGTCCAACGTCAAACAATTTTTTTCAGATGTTTTCTATTTTTGAAATTTTTTTATGTAGGTACCCCACAAACCGGTATTCGAATTTTAGATATTTTTATCGATAATAGGATAGGGGTCGCTTACTCTAAATTATTCCTTCCATTCATTTCAAAGTGAAATTGAAGTCAGTTCATGTCAATATGAGACCAATAAAATCGCAGTAAGTTCGCGAGATGGCGTCAAGCTCGCCAATTACAGCTCATTACGAATCTCGGCCACGGCCGAGAGTCCCGGCCATTTTTGGCCGAGAGCCGAGAGGGATATCTCGGTCGATTTTTGGCCGAGAATGCCGAGACCGAGACCGAGATCTCGGTCGGACCTTACTTTCATGTGACTCTCTTTTTAAAGTCAAATTATTCTTCCCTGTCTCCATAGCCATTATTACATCGTCGATCACGAATGCCGATTCATTTGGGACTAGGTTGATTTGTGCTAGATTATCCCATGATTTTGAGCACACAGTCATAGTAGTTGAACCAAAAACAGACATGGAATTCGGAACTGTGTCGCTCATAGCTACCAACTCTGTGGGGCGACAAGAGGCCCCATGTGTATATAAAGTTGTAGCTGCTGGTATGTATCGTTTTATGACTTTCATGTGACCCTCTATTTAAAGCTAAATTATTCTTCCCAGTCTCCATAGTCATTTGAACCCAGAACCCTGGTTACGAAGCTGCAGTGTTATTCACTAAGGAAACCGCCTTGCTAACAGCGCTGTGTCAGCGCTGTGGCAGCGTCGAGCCTAAAAATGGTATTCACTAATGCACTTTAAACGACACTAGCGCTCGGCGACGAATGCGGCGTGAGCTGGAACTACACTGCGTCGAGAGTTACCGCCTACAGTTCGACGACGAGTTGTTCTATGTTAGTGAATACCGTTTTTCGCAGCGCTACGCTCTATGTCGAAGTGAAGGCTGTCTCGTCGTCGAGCTCGTTGACGAACGCGGCGTCGAATGTGTGAATAAGAGAATAGCATAGCTGGTTCTGGGTTCAAATTCAAATCAAGGGTATTTGTGGGTTTATCATATATATTTGTTTCTTGGTCTTATATTATAGTATTACATCGTCGATCACGAATGCCGATTCATTTGGGACTAGGTTGATTTATGCTAAATTATCCCATGATGTTGAGCACACAGTCCTAGAACTGTGTTGCTCATAGCTACCAACTCTGTAGGGCGATAAGAGGCCCCCTGTGTAGGTATATAAAGTTGTAGCTGCTAGTATGTATATTTTCATTTGATCCTTCATTTGGTGCATTCCACGAAAAAGTCCACCACTGTCCCGTACGAACATGGTTTTTCTCAAAACTGTGGGTTTATCGAAGTTCTCTTTCTTGACTAGAGGAGTCAAAAATTGCTCAAAAATATATATATTAACTAATATCTCGGGAGAAAAGTCAAATTAACGGAATATACATGCGTTTGTTCGGGACAGCCCATGGAATGCTTCATTTAAAGTCAGATTGTTCTTGTCAGTCTCTTTCATATTACCCTCCATTCAAAGCCAAATTATTCTTGTCAGTCTCCGTAGACTTTATGGTAGTGACCCTACTTACAAAGCTGAAGGTTCCGGATTCAAATCCAGGGCATTTATTTGTGGGTTTATCATAAAGACCTCCTCTTATTCGAGCTTTAAGATTTTTGAACGCGCTTCTGTCATGGGCACCTGAATTTGTGGTCTGTTCGCAAGCCGATCGATATTTGTTGCAGAACTTATCTAGTGACCTATGTACCTATAAGGGTTCCTAGTTTAGGTATAACGGAACCGTACAAATATTACTAATAAGGACGAAAGGGGTAATGAAGTACCTAAATTATAAGATTAAAATAAATACCCCGTTTTCTACGTAAATAAAATACTGTAGTTTTATGATATCCTGTTTCTACCCGGCTATGCAAATGTTACGTTTATTTACTCGTATCGCAAAAATGGTTTCTACATTTTTATTCCGAAGGATACACGTGAAATATTTAAACGCAACTTCAATAACTGGCTTAAAATACAACAATATGTAAAAAGGTTTTTTTCAAATTCAAGTTTATTCTGCCTATGGGTCATTTTGATAAATAAGTATGTGCAGTTTGTAATATTACAAATTACACTGTGAAAACATGCAACATCTTCTTATCTTTATTTAGAACATTGTAATATAAAAATCCACAAATAATGCCCACGCTGGGATTCGAACCTAAAACCTCCAGTTTTGTAGGCAGGGTAACCAACTAGGCTAAGGAAGCTGACAATTGGCTTAAAGCTTAAAGCTGAATTTTTGAAATTTGTTCTTAATTATCTTCACACCCCTGACTGCAATTAAGTTTTTTTTTTAATCTGACGCTAATTGAATGTCCCGAAATGTCAAAAAGCTCACATACTTCATCATCATCATATCAGCCGAAAGACGTCCACTGCTGAACATAGGCCCCCAAAGATTGCCACAATTACCGGTCCTGTGCCACCTACTTCATCATAATATCAGCCATAAGACGTCCACTGCTGAACATAGGCCCCCAAAGATTGCCACAATTACCGGTCCTGTGCCACCTACTTCATCATCATCATCATAATATCAGCCATAAGACGTCCACTGCTGAACATAGGCCTGTAAAAATTGCCACAGTGACCGGTCCTGTGCCACCTACTTCATCATAATCATCATCACCATATCAGCCGAAAAACGTCCACTGCTGAACTTAGGCCCCCAAAGATTGCCACAATGACCGGTCCTATGCCACCCGCATCCATCAGACTCCTGCAACCTTCACCGGGCGACCTACTTATTACCTATTTAATTTTGTACAGGTAAACCGATGCCACTGCAAAACTGTTCAGTGACCAACCAGAGCGCAGTTGGTTTGCAAGTGGAATGCCTAGAAGGCTTCGACGGAGGACTGCCCCAGGTGTTTTACATGGAGGTGTTAGAATTACCTTCATTGCTGGTGAGATACGTGGAAAGACTCACTTTTTGACCTACCATGAATTTTGTCATTTGTTTTTGAGGATTTGTCACTGTCTCTCTAAAAAAGGCGTCGTTTGTGTGACAGAGACAGGTAAGCCAATTGTGCAGGTAAGCGGATGCTACTGCAGAACTAGCCTACTACCGCGAAGTTCGAAATTCGTTAATTTCAAGGATTTTTCTCTGTTATTAGAGTCACAGAGACAAATCCTTGAAATATGCGGATTTCGAAGTTCGCGATAGGGCCACTTTTCAGTGACCAACCAAAGCGCTGTTGGTTTTTAAGTGGAATGTCTAGAAGGCTTCGACGGAGGACTGCCCCAGGTGTTTTACATGGAGGTGTTAGAACTACCTTCATTGCTGGTGAGATACAAGCGCGGAAAGAGTCACTTTCTGACCTACCGTGAACTTTGTCATTCGTTTTCGAGGATTTGTCTCTGTCCCTCTAATGGCGCCTTCGTTTGTGTGACAGAGACAGGTAAGCCAATTGTCCAGGTAAGCGGATGCTACTGCAGAACTAAATTCAATAATTTCGAGGATTTGTCTCTGTCACTCTAATGACGCCTTCGTTAGCGAGACAGAGACAGATAAGCCGGCAGGTAAGCCGATGCTACTGCAGAACTAGCCTACTACCGCGAGGTTCGAAATTCGTTATTCGAGGATTTGTCTCTGTTATTAGAGTCACAGAGACAAATCCTCGAAATATGCGGATTTCGAAGTTCGCGATAGGGCCACTTTTCAGTGACCAACCAAAGCGAAGGCGTAGGTAATAAGAGTAAGAGAGACAAATCCTCGAAATTTTCGGATTATGATGATGATGATTATTCCGCTTACCGACCGTGATCCATACAATGTTTTTCATCACACTTGCCGACAAAAAAATAAGTTTTAAGACAAAATATTATTAAATAACGTTCAGACATTTCTATTACTCCCTAGGGAATTTCACTTTTCCATTACTCCCGCTATGATTGCAGGCATTCGCGCTGTCTAAGCAAGTGTGATGAAAAATGAATTATCATTCCTGCACAAATTTAATATGGAAAGTCCTTCCAACACATACATTGTAGAGTAATATTTATTTTATAATTCAAATATCAATCGTGTTGTGATCCTGTTTCGAGCATAATAACCGTCAATTTTAATCATCATTTTTTCAGAGCGTTAGTTGATTTTATTAATAAATATTGGGTAGTGTCGGTTTACCACATTGTTTAACCAATCGAGCAGAATATTTTGTGGATATTTAATTTGTACGAAATTTTCTCTTGTTTATAATTTTATCATTAATGTGACCAAATATGGTAAACTGGGTATAGATTGAGGTTTCACTAATAGTTCAATATTTTAAAATATTTTAAAGCTTATGTTAAAGTTTTTCTACTCATAAATGAAAGATTTTCGAAAACAATCAATAAAATTCTTAAAAAAGGATTATTTGGGTCATTATTCGAGCGTTTTAACCGCCTAATTTTGGTGACATCATTTTTGCCGAAGTTTCTATACGTTACAATGTGCTATTTTGTCATTTGAAGGAGACACAGTTCCTTAAACAAAATATGACAAAGTATAACATTGAGACGTTTACAAACTTTAGCAAAAAAGATGCCACCGAAATCAGGTGATTGAAACGCTCAGATATTCACCCGTTCACATTTTGAGCTGGCTGTAGGCTTTATGGTGAATTTCGGTTATTTGATAGATGTCCCGCACATTAACAAGATAACCAGTCAAAATAATCAGCCGTTATCGCGAAAAGTGTGACCACAATAATGACTCGGCACAAACGCCAAAATAATGACCCATTTATAATAAATAATAATAAAATAAAATGTTTATTTTACTTTCACAATTTTCAAATTACAGCTAGTGATTGGATCCTCCTTTTAAGCTTAAAAATAGCTTGTGCCTGGAGGTACCGCTCTTCCATTTCTAAAGATTGTTACCAAAACTTGTTGAAAACTATTGAATGATAAGCATCAATTAACTCATAATAAAGAGTGTTGTTAGTCATTTTTTGGTTATCGCCGTAGTGATAGTTGCTCAGCGTGACTGTCCCTAGAACCCTGTTCACTCCCGCTCATGACAACACCGGATTTTTGTAGCAGTGTCGTCACAATAGGGTGATTTGGGGAGTAAATGGAATGGTAAACAAAATGATGCATAAATTATAAGATAAGATAAAAATGTATATATGATTTCATTTACTATAGGTACGTAACCGAATAAATTTGAATAAAATCAAAAAAAAATATATATTAAGTTTAGGTACTAGTTTTCGACAAAAAAAACTGACCGGTCTAATAATCATTTCGTTCCACTGTTCTTTTCAAAAAATGGAACATACATAAATATTAGAATTAACTTTATCAATGTATGCAAACTATACAAGCCTATATAAAGTTTGACCATGGATATAATAAATAAGTACGATTTCGTATCCATTTACACCGTATGTCATTTCTTATATTATCTTATAATTTACGTATCATTTTGTACGACCATTCCATTTACTTCCCAAATCACCCTATTGCGACGTCACTGCCACAACAATCCGGGGTCTACGTCATGACCCAGTAATCAGCCTGTATATATATATATTTTTTAAGATTTCCTGAACGTCAACACTACCGCACACATTGACAGCCAATCCTTCACAGGTACAAGCCAACGTAACTTCAAACAGCTCGGCCACTTTTGACGTGGACCTCGACGGGCGGTCTAGTTACGCGCTGAAGATATACGCCGTGAACGTCAAGGGACGTAGTGAGGCGGTCACGTTATATACGGTGGCTTTGAGGTCGCCTGATAAGTTTACTGGCAAGTATTGTATTACCGTTACCACATGTATGACTTCGATAATAGAATAGAACTAGCGACCCGCCCCGGCTGCGCGGTACTATACCTACATAAAAACCTTCCTTTTGAATTACTCTACCTATAAAAAAAATCATCAAAATCCGTTGCGTAGTTTTAAAGATTTAAGCGTACAAAGGGACATAGGGACAAAAAAAGTGACTTTATTTTATACCATGTAGTGATAGAAAGCTGTGTATTCAGGAACTTAGTACGTAACAAAACTGTTAGAAAATAAGTTTAATGAATCATTTCTGAAAAGGCTTCCACTCAGCTTGGTATCAAGGCATCACTTGGATTTCTTCCGCAGAAGCCTTTCCGAGATAAAAACGTAGCGGGTGTGTTTTACCTCAATAACTACTACCAATTATATTGATTAAAACTTTCACGATTATCACTCGTTAAAATATGAGCAACTACCAAATTCAAACATATGATATGAAAATGAAATGAAATGAAATGAAGGTGTTTATTTCGGAAAATGGATCCATATTATGCTCGTACCTTGAAGTTGCTCGTACCTACTACCAATTATATTGATTAAAGCTTTCACGATTATCACTCGTTAAAATATAAGCAACTACCAAATTCAAACATATGATATGAAAATGAAATGAAATGAAATGAAGGTGTTTATTTCGGGAAATGGATATATATGCTCGTACCTTGAAGTTGGTGTTATGTAATGGTTTGGTTTTAATTTTGATTCGTAAACTGATTCCTTTGAGACAACTTATATTTTTACATGAAAGATTTATCATCAACAGCCTATGATAGTCCACTGCTGGACGTAGGCCTCTCCTATTAACTATGCGTATAGACGCATTAGGAGGTAAATGCCCATAATCGCCACGCTGGGCAAGCGGATTGGCAATCGCAGTAATGTGTCCACTATGGTAACGCTGCTGCCCATCTTCAATCTTTTATCAAATAATGATCAGTGACATTTCAATCCCTTAGTCGTCTCTTACGACACCCGCAGGAGGAGTTAGGGTGTTGACAAACGTATTCTTACTGCCGGCACCACACGGCCAATAAAAAAATACTTATTGCTAAAAATACTGCTACAGTGAAACTTGTTAATGCTGACTTTCTTACAAACGGTACGCTACCTAAAATGTAAAGTAATAATTTACTTATCTCTAAAACAGGGGGTAGCAGTACTCTCCCATTGTCACCCATGTTGGTGACACTAGTGGCAGTATCAGCATTGCTATGTGCTGCCGTCTGTGGCGTCATCACGGCGTTATATCGAAGGCATATGACGCGGAGACACGACTTGGACAAGCATCCGCCGTCGGCGTAAGTACACTCAACTAATCTCATAATAAGGATTTTCATACGAATTTAACGGCCTAGGCCAGTAAGTAATATTTTTTAAAGCATGGCGTCGGTTTTCATGAACAGGCTAAACAGCTAAATTCTGTTTTTTTTTTATCGTCGTATTTTTTATATCATTGCATATGTTTGAGAGACATATACATGCCTCGCCGTGAAATGGGCTTACCGGCTTCATATCACTGTCCGGCCTCACTACGTTCGATCCATATCTACTCAGCCGATAAGCCCATCTTTCCCGGCGTCTGCAGTAATGTACTAATATTTAGAAATAAGTTTTATTTTCATAAGTAGTAGTTCTAAGTAGTTATTCATCCTAGCACCTAGCGTACGTACTATGTGCTTTAAAATCGACCTTTCTGAAACGTCTATAACCTAGGAAATATATTCTGAGTCCTAAAGCCTAACAGGTAACGGGAATACACTTATTTTCCACATGCCACCTGGAAACCGGGAATGCATTTTTGTTTATATCGTCGTTTAGATCTACAAGACAATCCTTAATTCAGCCAACCGTGGCTAGTCTAACTATGGGGTTAGGCACTGGTCTCACCGCGAGCTACTAAGCTATGAACTATCGGCTATAAAGACGAACAAAAGATACGCACTCCCGTGTAAATAAAAGAGACACGGCGATACTCGCCCGGCGGTGATAGCTGATAGCTGGGCGAGTATAGCCGTGTCTCTTTTATTTAGACGGGAGCGCGTATCTTTTGTTCGTGTTTATAGCCGATAGTTCATAGCTTAGTAGCTCGCGGTGAGACCAGTGCCTTATTTACATATGGGCATAAACAATATTTAGCGGCTTGTTTAGTTAGGAGACCGAGGTTTTCTGGCCGGTGACCGTCGACCGACGCGTGTCCGCCGCCGACGACGTTCGAATGTTTTGTTCGCGAATGTTTGAGGGTGGTTTCTTTGACACGTCGCCGGCAGCGGGTAACGGACGCCGGCCAGAAAACCCACGGCCTTAGACTGTCCCATGATATTTTTAAACGGTTTTTATTAACTTCACCGCGTATCAACTGTCGTCGATGCTTCAAATCTTGTGATCGATTTTTCGACCACTTCCACTGCACCGAAAACAATAAAATTTGGAACTCTTATCAAGTCCCCATGACAATGCAATATTATAATATTTGTATCCTTGTATCCTCAAAGCCTGATGCTGCAGACGTACTGCTTACATTAACCGAGAGTGTTAGACACGTGAAAATGAAAGTATAGCATGTTTGGCATAGTCAAATACTAACAGCCTGATCTTGACTTCCAACTCCTCACTTCTGATGCTGCAGTACTGCCTACAATAACCGCAAGGTTTATCTTTTATCGATATCTTGATTTTAAAGAAGTTCTTTAGATATTAAGTAGAAACGTGCGAATTTAATACTAACATCCAACTCCTCAAATCTGATACTCCAGTGTTACTGCCTGCCACAACCGCTAGGTTTAGCGATATGTAGATTTTGCAGTACTGCTTTAGATATTTGGTAGAAACATACGGATTTAATTATCATCATCGTCATCATATCAGCTGAAAGACGTTCACTGGTGAATATAGGCCCCCCCAAAGATTGCCACAAGGACCGGCCCTGTGCCACCCGCATCCAGCGACCTTCACCAGGTCACGAGTCCACCTTGTGGGGGGCCTACCCACGCTGTGCCTTCCGGTACATGACCGCCACTCGAGAACCTTACCGCCCCAACGGCCATCGGTTCCACGCAATCCACGCACGACGAGCCCCGCCCACTTCAGTTTAGCGATTCGAAGAGCTATATCGGTTACTTTGGTTCTGCTGCGGATGGTCTCATTTGTAATCCGATCTCGCAGAGAGACTCTTAGCATAGGCCTCTCCATTGTCCTTTGGGTGACTTTGAGCCTTCTTATGAGGCCCATTGTAAGCAACCACGATTTAGTACCGCATGTCATTGTTGCGGTCCTCCGGCTGATAGACTCATAGGGTGACAGCGTGAGTGATTCGCGTAGGGCGAGCCGTCGCGCCTGCGTCCCTCCGGCTGATAGAGTGACAGCGTGCGTGAGTGGTTCGCTTAGGGCGATCCGTCGGGCCTGCGGCCCTCCATCTGATAGAGTGACAGCGTGAGTGGATCGTATAGGGAGAGCCGTCGGGCCAGCGGCCCTCCAGCTGATAGAGTGACAGCGTAAGTGAATCGCGTAGGGCGAGCCGTCGGGCCTGCGGCCCTCCATCTGATAGAGTGACAGCGTGAGTGGATCGTATAGGGAGAGCCGTCGGGCCTGCGGCCCTCCAGATGATAGAGTGACAGCGTGAGTGAATCGCGAAGGGCGAGCCGTCGGGCCTGCGGCCCTCCAGCTGATAAAGTGACAGCGTGAGTGGTTCGCGTAGGGCGAGCCGTCGGGCCTGCGGCCCTTCAGCTGATAGAGTGACAGCGTGAGTGAATTGCGTAGGGCGAGCCGTCGGGCCTGCGGCCCTCCAGCTGATAGAGTGACAGCGTGAGTGAATCGTGTAGAGCCAGCTTTCGGGCCTGCGGCCCTCCAGCTGATAAAGTGACAGCGTGAGTGGTTCACGTTGGGCGAGCCGTCGGGCCTGCGGCCCTCCAGCTGATAGAGTGACAGCGTGAGTGGTTCGCGTAGGGCGAGCCGTCTGGCCTGCGGCCCTCCAGCTGATAGAGTGACAGCGTGAGTGGTTCGCGTAGGGCGAGCCGTCTGGCCTGCGGCCCTCCAGCTGATAAAGTGTCAGCGTGAGTGGTTCGCGTAGGGCGAGCCGTCGGGCCTGCGGCCCTCCAGCTGATAGAGTGACAGCGTGAGTGAATCACGTAGGGTGAGCCGTCGGGCCTGCGGCCCTCCAGCTGATAGAGTGATAGCGTGAGTGAATCGTGTAGGGCCAGCTTTCGGGCCTGCGGCCCTCCAGCTGATAAAGTGACAGCGTGAGTGGTTCACGTAGGGCGAGCCGTCGGGCCTGCGGCCCTCCAGCTGATAGAGTGACAGCGTGAGTGAATCGTGTAGGGCGAGCCGTCGGGCCTGCGGCCCTCCAGCTGATAGAGTGACAGCGTGAGTGGTTCGCGTAGGGCGAGCCGTCGGGCCTGCGGCCCTCCAGCTGATAGAGTGACAGCGTGAGTGGTGCGCGTAGGGCGAGCCGTCGGGCCTACGGCCCTCCAGCTGATAGAGTGACAGCGTGAGTTGTTCGCGTAGGGCGAGCCATCGGGCCTGCGGCCCTCCAGCTAATAGAGTGACAGCGCGAGTGGTTCGCGTAGGGCGATCCGTCGGGCCTGTGGCCCTCCAGCGGATAGAGTGACAGCGTGAGTGGTGCGCGTAGGGCGAGCTGTCGGGCCTGCGGCCCTCCAGCTGATAGAGTGACAGCGTGAGTGGTTCGCGTAGGGCGAGCCGTCGGGCCTACGGCCCTCCAGCTGATAGAGTGACAGCGTGAGTGAATCGTGTAGGGCCAGCTGTCGGGCCTGCGGCCCTCCAGCTGATAGAGTGACAGCGTGAGTGGTTCGCGTAGGGCGAGCCGTCGGGCCTGCGGCCCTCCAGCTGATAGAGTGACAGCGTGAGTGGTTCGCGTAGGGCGAGCCGTCGGGCCTGCGGCCCTCCGGTTGAGAGGCTGACAGCGCAGGTGATTTACGTATGACGTGCACTCGGACCTGCGGTCCTTCAGTGGATATACAGAGAGTGTGAGTCTCTCGGATTCACGTAGTGCGTGCCATAGTGCCGTTGATAGATTGCATGGATTGACGGATTGACCCTTTAGGCCCTCGGTTCGTGTCGGAATTTCCGTCAGACCTGCAGTCCTCCGGTTGGTCGACTCAGAGAATGAGTTTATATTTTATAGTCTCGAAATTCGACTTGTATAAAAATTTTAACTTGAAATTCTTAATAAACCAAATTGATTGATATATTCCTTATTGTCAGATCTCTGTTATCTAAGGTACTTATTGTATGAATAACACGTCCATTTGAGATACTTCGGGCATTCAAATTTACATTAACCACGCCGAGCCTTTGGGTTTTATTTGTCAATCGAGATATTAAATTTAAAAAAATGGTGTCGGATTTCTAAAAATATCTATTCAGCAGGGATTCGCCTCCCGTTACACATTAAATAATGTCCATTACGTTTACATATGTGTCGTGATTCGTGATGAAAGCGCGAGAGTATAAACGCTACTTAGCATGCATAATTGTATTACATATTACAAACAATATCGGTAGGTATAGTATCGAAAATTAACTTAACAATTGCACTAAAAACTTGAAAATAAAATAAGTAAAAAAGTTTTAAGTTAAACGGTTTTTATTGCACCAAAAACTAGAAAATAAAAATTTGTTATAACTAACCGTAGATGCAACTTTCTGTAGATTACTCACGTGAAACTATTATCACTGTAGTTTTCCCAAGTGGGATGCTGAAAGCCACGTTTAGCCTCTATGTCAGTGGATTAAGCGTTACCTAATCGGAAACTTTTACTAAACTAAAATAAAAACGTGGGGCGTTATTATAAAGAAAGAAACATACAAGTTCAAATATCGTAATTGTAGCTTAAATTTTGCAATTAATCATCCATCTGTTCCGTCACTTCCACAGAGGTAAATAGCTTTTATCAAGGCCAGAACAAAACTTATTACACTATTGCTGTCTTGATTTTTATGTGTGTTCTTAAATAACTATAGTAACTTAATCACAATTGCGTACGCCCCACGCAACTTTTTTACTTATTTTATATATGTTTTTATTTTTATCAGGAACGCCCTTTACATGCAGCGAAGTATCGAGTCGTTCTCAAAGCCGGATAGCTTGAATACCTACACGGCTACTCCAAAGCTGGACTACTGCAGCCAGTACGAGCTGAAGATGGACGGAGAGGAGACAGACCCTGATATCATTCCGTGTCATTATGGTAAGTTTCTAGAAAATAAAATACACATCACACATCCTCTGTGTCTCAGACAACGCTGTAGTAGTCCTCTCATACTAGGTATTTAGTACGGTCAAACCAGCGGCCCTTGCTTTGCGAGTTTAGTGTAAAGTTTGACCGTACTAATTATCAAACCGGAATCAGAAAAGGATTCGAATGTATACTGTTGACACATCAAGTAACACAATGTTTACCAAGGAAAGAGTTGCTTATAGATTAGATGTAGTGCGTGATTAGTTAATCTATTGTCCGTAAGTATCTGCATTGAAACTATGTACCTATATATCCTAAATTGACTTATACACTGTTGTGTCAACAGTACTTTTAAATCTCTTTCTAAACGCGGTTTGATAATACCTACGTGTACGAGTATGGACGCATTAGGAGGTAAATGCTCATAATTACCACGAGAGACAAGCGGTTTAGCAATCGCATTAGTGTGTCCACTATGATGTCATTGCTGCTTATAATTGATCTTCTATAAAATAATGATTGGTTTGGCCGTGTGGTGACAGCAGTAAGAATACATTTGTCACCACTCTAACTCTTCCCATAGGTAGACTAAGGGATCGAAGTGTCACTCAGCAGCGTCATCATAGTGGACACGCTACTGCGATCGCCAACCTACTTCCCCAGCGTGGCGATTATCGGTTTTTACCTCCTAATGCGTCTTTGTACGCATAATCAATAGCAGAGGCCTACGTCCAGCTGTGGACCGAGATGGTTGATGATGTGATGATGATGTTGAAGTATCTATTACATTTACTGCGTAATCTCTTAGAACTAGCTCATCGTGTGACTGTCGATTTGCATAAAATTCTCCCACGATATACTTATTTAAAAAGTAAACACCCATACTCAGAAAGAAGTGATCCTTTGTACACTGAACTGAAGGCGTGTGGAATTGAGTTCGCGGTACCAAGTTTACGCTCAATAAGTTTTAGGAAGGCAATCGGTATTGCTTAGAAGATAAGCCTTCGAGGATAAAATGAGGCGTATCGAAACGAAACCGGTTTCGGATTTTCTTGAATAAAGCTTTGTTTTACCGAAAAATGTCTGCAAATATTAGGAATTCAGTTGAAAGTAGGGCATTCAGATGGAAAGAAGGATGGAAGATGCGTCAAAAAGATAAATAAAATGAGCTCATTTTTGGTCAAGTAATATAATATTAGCCGTGTGGTGACGGCAGTAAGAATATATTTGTCACCACCCCAACTCCTCCTGCGGGTGTCGTAAGAGTCGACTAAGGGATTGAAGTGTCACTTACCATTACTTATTTCATAAAAGATTGATGATGGGCAGCAGCGTCATCATAGTGGACTGCGATCACCAATCCGCTTGCCCAGCGCGGCGATTATGGGCATTTACCTCCTAATGCGTCTATACGCATAGTTAATAGGAGAAGCCTACGTCCAGCAGTGGACTATCATAGGCTGATGATGATGATGATGAATATAATACGTCTGTCATCATGGCAAGATTTCTATACGTATAATAAATATGGTATCGTAAGTTATGTAAATAGGTGTAATCATGAAACTTAAAGAAAGAGTTGTTTCTGTCACAACTATAGCAATAAGTTACAGAACATTCTCAAAATTGCGGGAATATTCTCGGAAATTTACGAGAATTTTTATGAAAATTTAAGAGTAAATACATAGACAATTAGACAACCACGACCAAGTCGACCAAGGAACAAATATTTGTGATAAATAAATACACAAATAATATTCTTCCCGGGATTCGAACCCGGCAAGAGCCTAGATTCCTGCTTCGTAGGTAGGGTCACTAACAACTAGGCTATGGAGTCTGATATAGGGATAAGTTGCTTAAACTACTTTTTTTAACTCTGCAAAGTTACGTATTATTTTTGCGTAACAAGGCATATGTCAGTCAGATAGACATGGTATGGTAAGCGGATTCCTTCGGATCAACTGATGCTTGTTTGTGCGTAATTTAAAGGAAACGACGAGGATTTCGTAGATCCTATGTTTTTGTATGGATAATCCAAATTAGAGGGATTTTCAATGCGCGAACATAATCTAAGCGACTATTGTGTGTAATACCTACTATAATAATACAGGATGATTACAGGGTCGTGATCCCAACTGTGAAAAACATGTTAAGATAGTCTTTCTCAACAAATTTTCCCTTTGGATTTCATGCTGCGTATTGCCGTGTGGTGACGGCAGTAAGAATATATTTGTCATCACCCCAAATCTTTTCGGGTGACGTCATAATCGGATCAACGAATTGAAAATTGATAACACGCAGCAGTGTCATCTCATCACAGTGGGCGTCACCTCTGTATTATTGTGTTCTACTGCTTCTATTGGTTTGTTTCCTTTAACATATATAATAAACTTCTAAGGAATATCTCGTGCAGTCACATAAATCTTACCTTACATCTTATATAGGCAATATAAGATGTAAGGTAAGATGAAATGGGTTTTTTAATCGGGTAAAACAAAAAAAAGTTATAGCGGCGTATACATCTGTATACGCCGTGCCAGAAGAACTTTTTTTCTTACCCTATTAAAAAACCGTTCCATCTTACTCCACCTTATATAAAAATCGCTTAATTTCTGTGTAATAAGAACGTCGTAACATATTTCTGGAAGGATCCCTTCTCTACGTATTTTTGCACGTGACTGTACCAAAGAAAATTACCAAGTTCGCTGACTATAAAAAATACTAATAAATAACAATACATGGACATACAAAAATAATAACACACAAAATCATTTGGTAAGTTATTTACCTATTAAATACGTATTATAATAATATGTTTCTGGAAAAGCCAAAACGATTAAATTACAATATCAGAGTTAGTCGAATATTAATAGTTGTTACATTATATGGCAAATTATGATTTGCTTCAAATTGTGGCTTTTGGCAATTGTGGCCAAATTTAATATTGGTTAAAACCCTTTAGCACAAAGCTAGTATAATGAAACCGTTCCACGAATAGAAAACAAGTCCTAAACGCCACTAGTATTCGTAATTTGTTAAATTACCAAACAACCATTCACTCATTCTATCCCCCACTCTACGAAACCAACGAATTTCGACGAATCACATTTTGTGTAACGAACGAATTTCGTAGAGTAGGATGGAATGAGCGAATGCTCGTTTGGTCCATATTTGGTCTAAATACACCTTCCTGAATACTCGTGTCACCGTTAATTATCAACAAAATAAACCGCACTTGTTTTTGTTTGAACAAACAAATAATTAGATAATTATCGTTTTAATTTTATAATTACATCGCCTTTTATTGGCACCACATTTCAGTACAGTATACATATAAGTATATCAGCCGTGTGGTGACGGCAGCAAGAATACATTTGTCACCACCCAATCTCTTGCTGCGGGTGTCGTAAGAGTCGACTAAGGGATTGAAGTGTCACTGACCATTCTTTGATAGAAGATTGATGATGGGCAGCAGCGTCACCATAGAGACATAGGCTGACAAGCAAAACTCACTATAAAAACTGTTACTACTCTTAGCAACCTCTTATGTCAGTATTGAATCAGAACTTAGATATACGATCACTATTTCAAGTAGGAATTTGTTATTAGAGATTGTGGATATTAGAGTTATTTGTGGTTATTAGAGAGACACATCGATCGGCAATGCTCAGCGTGGCGATTTCGGGCATTTACCTCCTAATGCGTCTATATGCATAGTTAATAAGAGAGGCCTACGTCCAGCAGTGGACTGAGATAGTCTGATGATGTGATATAAGTCATATATGAGTAATAAGGATATATATATGTAATAATGTTCATGAAAAAAAATACAAAATCTCATTCTTAAAACTAACTAAAACTATACTACTTATATAAACTAAATTATCACATCCCCCAAGTCGGTTCTCTGTGGGAGAGTGCCCATATCAATGGCTACATTTCCTCGCTGGATGGCAATGCCTAATCTCCGGCTGCAAAATGAGCCAGCCCTATGGTCACCTGTCGCCTCAGCCTTTTCCCCAACTCCTTGAAAAGTTTAAAGACGCCAGGAACCCAAGGCCATACTGCCGTGCAATTTCTAAACCACAGTAACTGCCAATTTTCCGATTTTTGGTTTATTGGTGATCTATAGTCAGCAAATCAAAACGCATAATCCCAATCGATCGGTTTTTAATTTGGAAAACTGGAACGTGGAAACTCCAAACCCCAAAAGCAGTAAGTGACAAGTTTTTCCTGCACAATGCAATATAAAGCGCAGTAAAAAGGTCTACGGCTACGGTTTTTGGGCTGATACTGACTAAAACGCAGTACAGGTGTAGATTTTCATGATTTTTAGCATGTAAACTCATAGAAATTCGTTTATAAAGAAACTAATTAAAACACAATATACAATTCTTATGATAAAAGTGTTGTACTGCGTTTCCAGTTTCATAGATTAATAAGCATAATTACTAGTTAAGACGCAGTAGGAATAAAATAACGATATTTAAAGTGGTACCCTACTGTTCAAATAAGTATCGTATTGCCATCTAAACTGCAGTATCAAGTTCATTAATGTACCTCATTATGCTGTATGTTGTATTACTCTCAATAGCAATAATACTAGCTAAAGGACAGTAGCACCCCAAGGGGCTGCAGTTTAGGCAGTATTTTTATGTTATTGGACAATTTTAACTGCATCTAGACCTTTATTTTAAGTGGCAAATTCGAGTAAGTTCCATCTCGGACGTTCCTTGAAGACGGCTTATAGTGATATCGTTAGAACATCTGTTTAAGGTAGGAAAATAATTCTTGACCTATTTACAATTTAAAACAACCAAGGTGTCGTCGGTTGATAACCGTATACAAACTTATATAGTTAAACATATAAAGGTAATAACCTTCTCTTTAGTTTGTACACATTTAATTTTGCTATGCGAGTTATGGTTCATAGGCGACGGTGTCATCTTATTAAGCAATGCCTTGCTAATAAAATATCATCGTCATGTCATAATATTGTTACATTTGTTCTTGATTGCGGTAACTCGCCGTAATAACGTATGAAGTAGATTATATATACGAATTACCTATACGAATACCGCCAATACCGGTCAATAATCGAGTACTTATTTGGAAATTTGTATTTACCTATTTTGGGATTCGATAAGATACGGTAATTCCAGATGCATTTAGAAATTCTTTTACCGAACAAAAAATAATTAATTACCCCTATGTAATATCCTGTCAAGGTGTTTGTTTAACACTGTCTATCATGCCACGTTAATAGTAGTTTTTCTTAAAATGTTATTATGATTCGACAATACTGTAGGTAGGTTATTAAAGACCTCCACAAACCAGCTGGCGGTTCTAGAATAATGACTTTTGACTAAAGAGGCTTCATTTAATTATCTTATTAACAGGGTGCTTTAACGAAGCAAATTTGTTTCCTAGTTTTCTCCAAAAAAACATAACAAAACCTGTAATGTGTCATACATAAATATACTCCAGGAGCAGAGCACTATTGTAGTAATAGGTCATAATTAATGACACTTTATTATTTTATAGGGTTTTGTATTATAATATACACTATTCTTAAGACTTTTTGATTTAAGAGTGACACGAATACGTAAGAAATTATATTAATTTAAATTAATCGTAGAAGTGCTACGCCATAATCAGCCGTGACCTTACTCATTGAAATCAATGTAATGCTAAATATAATGTGCCATTTGCTATGATTACAACTGATAATGGTACCTAAAGTTGACTGTTATTTCTTTGCTTAAGAAAATGTGGTAATAAACCTTAATTTTTGTATTACTGACGACAAATCCCTAAATAAACCGCGTTTTCTAAGTAACTTTTAAATCGTTTTTTTACTTCCTTCTGTTTCTCACATTGGCATGAAACTTGATAAGCGTGTTTGAATTTCTTAATAACAAAGTTATGTTATGCTGTTACAAAGTTTTGTTGTATTTTAATTACTTTATTAAAAAAATCTATATTTTACTGCTGTGAATAAAGTTCGTAGCAAGAAAATTCAAACAAAATACTAGTTAAATCACAGTATACTAGTCCCTTTTACTGCAGTTTAACCTGTAAAATGCCGCCTATCTCTATAAAACACGCCAAATTTGTGCAGTAAGTGGTCATTTTACTGTGTCTTAATTAGTAATTGTTATATTTTTCCCTGTTTTTAAAAGCGCAGTACTAACACAGAATTTCGAAAAAACCACTTAGTTAATTTTAGAAAATGCAGAAGCATGTAGTTTTTAATATATCATATTGTATGAATTAAATACTTCATTTTGCAATAAAAAAAATCTCATTAACTATTAAATCTTGGGAAATATATTACTTTAAAACTGTTTTTTGCTATTATCTCAAAATCGACTTTTGTCAGTTACTGTGTTTTAGGAATTGCACGGCAGCATAGTCTCCTTACATCACCATCAGCCTATTTGAGTCTTGCTGGACATAGGACTCTCGTATTACCCATGCGTATGTACACATTAAAAGGTAAATGCGCATAATCACCACGGTGGGCAAGCGGATTGCCGATCGATGTGTCTCTCTAATAACCACAAATAACTCTAATAACCACAATCTCTAATAATAACAAATACCTACCTACTTGAAATAGAGATCGTATCTAAGTTCTGATTCAATATTGACATAAGAGGTTGCTAAGAGTAGTGACAGTTTTTATAGTGAGTTTTGTTTGTCAGCCTATGTCTCTATGATGACGCTGCTGCCCATCATCAATCTTCTATCAAAGAATGGTCAGTGACACTTCAATCCCTTAGTCGACTCTTACGACACCCGCAGTAAGAGTTGGGGTGGTGACAAATGTATTCTTGCTGCCGTCACCACACGGCTGATATACTTATATGTATGCAGAAGGTGTGTCCACTATAATGATGCTGCTGCCCGCCATCAATCTGTAATAAATTAATGGTCAGTGACACTTCACTCCCTTAGTCAACTCTTACGACAGTAATGGAGAAGTTGCGGTGGTGACATACTATGTAATCTCACTGTTGTCAGCACGCTGTGTAAAATTATAATCATACAATATGCCCATGAGGAAAGGGAAAAAATTCAACAGCGGATTTCTGACCAAATTTGAAGTTAAAAATGTTACATGAAGTTTTCTGAATTCAGAGATAATATTCAGAGATTATTTTAAGAGATAATTAGTTTATTTTCTTAAAATAAACTTGTTTTAGACCGTTATGCTATGATAAACGGATTTTAGGAAACTATTCTGTCACCATGTTGTCTTAGTCTTGTCACACTTAATTGACAGACATCAAATTGACAAAAATATATTTAATAACCTTGTAAATGTAAAAAAAACTTTAAAGTTCCTTTTTTGCGATACTTTGATTAATAAAATCCCTTTTTTGTGTATTCAAAACATCAAAAAAAAAAGTAAAAAAAAAATAATCCAGATTTAACCAAATCTCATTTAACATCTTTTTGCTTCTTTTAGTCTCAGGAATATGCTGTTACAATTTTTCTCTTTCCTCGTGGGCACCTTGTATTCCAGTAACTTGCATCATTTTATGCTTATTTACTGCATGCATGGTGATGCGGATAAAGTAATCGGTTTAAACCGGCTTTCACGGCGTCGCAATCGAAAAGTTCAGTCGAATTTGCTAGCCTTACCATTCGTTTATTATTAAACGTGTGCGTAGCTGTCGTGATAAAATCAAAATAAATACTTTAAGTAATGCCTCATGCAATGCAAGCATTGATGTAAAGCATAAAAAAAGCGAAGTAACGCAAAGTTTACGACGAATTCAGTAATGGTATTGTGAAATTAATCACTATAGCGACGCCTGTACTTAATGTGTCGAAGGTACACTGTAACCTTAACACGTTGCAAAGTGTGAATATTATTCCGATTGAAATAATCGGATAAAACTCCTATGCCAGTGACACGCATGTGTGGTCAAAAATATTGTACTCCTATGCTGGCGACACAGCACTTGTGTCAAAAACGTTCGTATATCTATGCCACTAGCATAGGTGGTAACTTGATTTATACTAGTAGCAAAAAAATAAGATATCTTTGATCCCGTAAGCCGTGTGGTGACGGCAGTAAGAATACATTTGTCACCACCCCAACTCCTCCTGCGGGTGTCGTAAGAGTCGACTAAGGGATTGAAGTGTCACTGACCATTCTTTGATAGAAGATTGATGACGGGCAGCAGCGTCATCATAGTGGACACATTACTGCGATCGACAATCCGCTTGCCCAGCGTGGCGATTATAGGCATTTACTTCCTATATTTTATACGCATAGTTAATAGGATAGGCCTACGTCCAGCAGTGGACTATCACAGGCTGATGATGTGATTTAAATACTTATTTCCACAATGTTGTAACAGATTTGCTTAACATAGAAAAAATCAACTGCGACAACTCTGGTTGTCGCGGATTCGAATCCCGCGACAACCAGAGTTGTCGCAGTTGATTTTTTTGAGATTACCGGATAACCGGTTCAACGTGCTCCCAATTACACCAGACGACCTTCCAATGGTATGGTGAAACTAATCACTAGCGACGCCTGTTCGAAGGTACCACAATCTTAAGCCACTCAAAGACGTGTGCCTACCACAATCGTCAACAAACTCTACAGGTTTCCGTTGCGTTGAATAAACTTATTTGGACCCTTAGTAAGAGTACAGTTGAAATCGCGTTGGAATTTGCGGAGTCACAGGCAACGATTGGTTCAATCTGAAAAGTAAGCACTTCGCGTTTGAAGTCGATTGTGCCGGTTAGTTTGTGTATTTCTCATGAAGTTAACAAAGCATTCGTTATTGTTTGATTATAGTTTTCGGCCTCCATGAAACTCAGTCGGTAGTAACCGCCTGCCTACGACGCTCGATGTCTATTATTAAAGATTATTTTTATCACGCAAATTATGACTTTAATTATCGATCATCCTTAGTGGGCTCTCATTTCCTCACGATCCCCTATTTACCAAGTAAAGAGTTACCCCCTTATTCATAAACGTTTGTTAACTTAACAAGCCGCTAATAATTGTTTGTCCCTTTCGGTCTTAACAATGTGTCCATAAAAGCAAAAGGGACAAACAATTATTAGCGGTTTGTTAAGTTAGCAAACGTTTATGAATAAGGGGGTTATTGAGCACCCGATATTTTAACACTGGTGACATTTGCAACAAGTGCAACAACGTCAAATTAACATAGTAAATAATGCGTTATAAATCATACTAATAATATAAATGACAATGTTACCTTAAAACTCACGAACATCTTCATTTATTCCATTTCATTGCACAAGCGATGAAAAACAATGAAAATTTATAAGTGCATTACATCTAATTATTATACGATTTTTGTTCGCGCTCGTATGCCCCTCTTAGCTTGGTAAAACTACTACTACTACTACAATGTACATAGTTGTTGCAATCCAATTTCAATCTTTCATGAACCAATAAAACTACACTTTCTTTTGTTTCATTGTGTTTTGACACAAACAAAATTCTTACCAATTCACATTATTTTTCCTTATTTTAATAAAAATAGGCAAATTGAACAAGGTTCAAATTAAAAATAGGAAAAGTAACTATGGTGGGCCATACGAGGTTAGAAGATAATATGACATTATACTTTTTAATATCAAATTAACAGCAAACATTGAAAGTATCCAGTATCAGTTACGTTTCAAATGACTCCCTATCAAATGATCTAAAAATAAAACATTATTGCTATGACAAAAAACAAGTTGATCAAATCCGGTTGGCGCCTACACTAATGGTATTATAAATGACTCTCGCAAATTGGACAAGGGACATAGAACGTTGCTTACGCTGTTCCGGCCGTAGTTCAATTGGTATCCAGTGTAAAATTGATCTTAGAGAGCCTAGAACCATCGTCAGTCACTACTAGACATAGGCCTGTCCTATTATTAACATCCAAATGTAAAACATGAAAATAAAAATTTATTTATAACAATGGTTAGGTCAATATTTAGTATCATCATTACATTATATAATTTTAAAATGTATCGCTATAAAATGTCATCATCATCATCAGCCTGTGTTAGTCCCCTGCTGGACGTAGGCCTCTCCTATTAACTATGCGTATAGACGCAAAAGGAGGTAAATGCCCATAATTGCCACGCTGGGCAAGCGGATTGGCGATCGCAGTAATGTGTCCACTATGATGACGCTGCTGCCCATCATCAATCTTGTAAAATGGTCAGTGACACTTCAATCCCTTAGTCTACTCTTACGACACCCGCAGGAGGGGTTGGGGTGGTGATAAATGTATTCTTACTGCCGTCACCACACGGCATCGTCACCACACATAAAATTGACTACATGAAATGTAGGTAGGTATTATAATGTTAAAGACATTTAAAAAAAGTATAGTGTTGTTAAGTATAGATTTAAAACTAGCAGTGGAAGTCGCATCCCTAACACACTCCATGACAGAGTTGGGCAAAAAGTAGTATGATTACTCATTCCTATTACAGAAGTAATCATATTACTTTTTGCCCAACTCTGCTCCATCATCATCATCATCATCTCAGCCATAAGCGTCCACTGCTGAACATAGGCCTCCCCTCTGGACCTCCACATGTACCGGTTAGATGCGACCTGCATCCAGCGTGTCCCGGCGACCTTCATAAGGTCGTCTGTCCATCTTGTGGGTGGACGTCCTACGCTGCGTTTGCCTAGCCGTGGTCTCCACTCGAGCACTTTTCGACCCCATCGAAAATCTGCTCTGCGTGCAATGTGGCCTGCCCATTGCCACTTCAGCTTAGTAATCCGGAGGGCTATGTCAGTAACTCTGCTCCGGGAGGCGGTAATAAAATGCGTCCACGCATTGTGCATTGTGAGGTAAATGCTCATTTTCGCCATGCTGGGCAAACGGATTGGCGATCGCAGTACCTAATGTGTCTTCTATGACGATGCTGCTGCCCATTCTCTTTTTCTTCTGCGTATCACTCTTGACAGAGTGGTCGTGGTCATCATGATGTGTCCTGAGTGACACGTTTTACAATTTTTCGCCATTCCTCTCTGACGGCGGCTCTGCGAGTGCTCACATGTAATGGGCCATCTATCGCTGCCTTCACCTTGTCTGTCCATCTCATAGAGGATCTACCACGAACACGAGTCCCTGCAACTTTGCCCTGAACTACAAGTCGCTCATTGGAGAGGTTTCCTCGTCGAGATACATGCCCGAAAAAGGTGAGGATTCAAGCTTGGTTTGAGGATAGGCGCTGTTTGATGCCGAGTTCTTGCAATACGGAATCGTTTGTGCGAAACTCAGTCCACGATATGCCCAGCATTCGCCTCCAGCACCACATCTCAAGAGCGTCTATCCTCTTTTTTTCGCTATCTCGTAGAGTCCACGTCTCTGCGGCGTAAAGAAATATCGGGAATACCAATGCTCTGACAAGTCTGACTTTTGTGGCTTTAGTTATGTGGCGATTCTTCCATATTCTTTTAAGTTTGTCCATAGAAGATCGAGTGATCGCCACGCGCCTCTTTATTTCCTCCACGCACCCGCCATTGTTGGCGATCAATGCACCCAGATAGATTTGGGACTTCAGGCGAGTTGTTGTTGACACGATCAACAATCATCATCTTTGTCTTGCTCCTATTGATCTTGAGTCCAAATTCGAGGCTAACGTCTTCCATTTTGCGCAGTAGGTCTTCCATGTGGCCAATACTAGTCGCAAACAACGTGGTATCATCCGCATACCGCAAGTTCGAGATCTTCAAGCCACCGACTGCAACTCCATCCGTCCAGTCTTCAAGTGCAATTCTCATTATGAGCTCTGTGTATACGTTAAACAACAGCGGGGAAACTATACAGCCCTGACGAACTCCTGCACTTGGATGGAAGTTGCTTGAGAGCACGTCATCTGCTCTGACCGGGGCTGTTCCATCTTCATAGAGTCTCCTGAGAAGGTGTACAAGATGTTCCTATTATCAATCTCCTATAAACAAATGGTCAGTGCTACTTTGATACCTTCCTCGACTCTTACGTAGATATTATAATGTTGTGAAGCAGTTGACGAAATATTTCATAATTTCAATTATCCGCAATAATTTGTTAGCCAAAAGAAATTTCGGACCAGGTTGCTAAGACAAGTTGCCGATCGCTAACGCTTAATCGCCAATTGTAAGCAAAAGGCAGCTAACTGTCTTCGTCGCACTAATATAACAGAGTGACAGAGAGGGAAAACTACGATATGCTACTAAGCGATTGGAACCTTGGCTAAGCATCCAGATATCCCAACAGACAATGCGCTCGGCGAGCATTGATAATAGTACCCTTGGAATCCAATATGGCTAGGCGGACGAGATTTTGTCTTGTTTTTTGTACTCGAGTTTCGTGTCAAATGAAAATTGCTGACGAGCTTAGTAATTGCATAGAGAATCTCACGCAGTAACGAAGGTATAGCGTAGGCTGTAAAATGGAAACCATGACACTGGAATATTTCCTAAAACGCATGGTGTTCGCTTGCCCAGTGTGGCGATTTACCTCCTAAGTTCGAAGACATCATCATCAACATCATATCAGCCGAAATACGTGCACTGCTGAATATAGGCCTCCCCCAAAGATTGCCCCAATGACCGGTCCTGTGCCACCCGTATCCCGAATAGACATACGCAATAATAGGAGATGCTTATGTCCAGCAGTGGACTACATCAGGCTGATGAAGTGAGGTGATGGAATATTCAGCTTGTAATGTTTTACTAATCCCTTTCATCATCTTGGCCTATCTCAGTGCACTGCTAAAGCTTGAAACTCACTAGTATATTTAATTATTTATTGGATCTCATTGAGGAATGTTGGGTAATTATTAATAATCATAAGTAATACTGATTTTATTACAGTAATTTATACATAATAATCAATGATTTGATGATTTACTTACTAAAAGGGAAAAACCTGATCTATCACGTGGCTTGTGTAACGGATTCATTGCGGGGGTAAATTGGCGGGAACAGCTGGTCATATAACACAAGCGAGGGCCAGATTAAGGCATTCGATGTGAGATCTAGAACAGGAGAAACATCTAAGGATAAGGTTGTTATGCCTAGCACCTATGCTATGAATGTTACTTTAAGGAGTTTAAGGACTGTTGATCAACTACTACATGTGTAAATTGCAAATATATCTATAAGTACTATTGGACACGCTGCTTTTCAATCCTGACCTAAGCACCCCAATAGGAATTAGGAGGTAAATGCCCATAATCGTCACACTAGTATTCTTACTGCCATCACCACACGGCCGTCGCGAGATACTGTCGCTTTAATCCTGTGCTAACCCTACAGATATGTACTGGCCGCTATCAGTGGCCTATTTCACCATAATTACAAGTGTGACAATTGTAAAATATCACTGTTACTGACGTCACAGGCCTCCGTAGGCTACGGCTACCGCTTACTATCGGACGGTCCATGTGCTTGTTTGCCACCATCATCATCATCATCATCATATCAGCCGAAAGACGTCCACTGCTGAACATAGGCCTCTCCCAAAGATTGCGACAATGACCGGTCCTGCGCCACCCGCATCCAGCGGACTCCTGCGACCTTCACCAGGTCATCAGTCCACCTCGTAGGGGGCCTACCCACGCTACACCTTCCGGTACGTGGCCGCCACTCAAGAACCTTCCCGCCCCAACGGCCATCGGTTCTACGCGCAATGTGCCCCGCCCACTGCCCCTTCAGTTTAGCGATTCGGAGAGCTATTTCTGTTACTTTGGTTCTGCTGTGGATGGTCTCATTTTTAATCCGATCACGCAGAGAGACTCCTAGCATAGCCCTCTCCATTGCCCTTTGGGTGACTTTGAGCCTTCTTATGAGGCCCATTGTAAGCGGCCACGTTTCAGTACCGTATGTCATCACTGGCAACCACCATAAACCGTTTGCCACCAACATAAAATTATTACTAACAACGTTATTATATCGTTAATAAACTACTTTTAATTTCCGAAACCCGTGACAATTTTCGCAACGTTTAGTACAATTTTCATTAAACCTTGACATGAGGTTTAAGTGTGACAATTATCGTGTTTTCTGCGACAATTGTAATTTTGCTTCGTAAAAAAGTTGTTGTTTAATGCTGATTTATTAAAGTTCCTGGACCACATTTGATGTTGATGTCAAACAAACGGACGGCCCTTCCAATGGTAAGCGGTAACTGTAGCCTATAGATGCCCCAGATTGGAGAAACAGTAAATTTACAATTGTAGCACTTGTCAACGTGGTGAAATTGGGGCCTGATATATCGTACCGTCCGGAGCGCTCAAAAATATCTGAACACATCTCTATCGTTATTGGAATAAAGACGTGTTCAGATATTTTTAAACGCTCCTGTAACGCTACGATATCTGGGTGCTACACAAGTTGCCAATCGCTAACGCTTAGTCGTCAATCGTAAGCGAAAGGCAGTTAACTGTCTTTGCCGCATTAATACGAAAGAGTGACAGAGAGGGAAAACTACCGTACGCTACTAAGCGTTAGCGATTGGCAACTTAGCTAAGCATCCTGAAAGCGACAGTGGTAATTTCAACGGGATTGAAATTCAGAAGTTAAAATGAAAGTCTAATAATAAGTTTTTTCTTTGACCACAGATAAGAAAAGTAGTGAATACTGCAAAATACCGCTCCCACAGTCAGAGAGCGATCCACTCAGGCTGTACTGTGACCAGCCTCTACCCCCCAGTATGGTAAGTGTAACTATAGTGTTTTCTGTTAACATATTTTTCGCACCACTTACTTACTACTTACTCCTCTGGCGCAACGACCCAAAGTGAGTGTTGGCCTCCAACACGACTGTTCGCCACTGACTCCAGTTCTCGGCAAGATCTCGCCAGTCTTCGACCTGGAGCTCCCGCAGATCCGCAACCACGACATCCGCCCATCGGTACCTCGGCCGCCCGACCGGTCGGCGCGCCGTCGGTTTTCCCTGGAATGCTCTTTTCACCGCTCGACCGCTTGCCATACGTTCTAGGTGGCCAAGCCACTGAAGTCGCTGCGCTTTTGCAATACCAATGATATTTGGTTCCGCAAATAGTTCATTCGCAAAAACGCCGAAGTTCAGGAACTTTTTGCGGATTTTTCGCACCACCTATTCGAAAATTCGAATACAGGCCGTTTCTTCCCTGCTGGAACTGGACGGGATCGAAGTGGCACTTTTTTGTTCAAAGACTTTCTATTGCCAGCCTAATAAATTACAATGTAATATAAAAATAAACAGAACGTTCATAATTGATTAAGATTTCTTCAGAATCGATTATTTGCATAAATATTAAATGTATGATATATCTTTTATTATTCTGATATGTGGTGTGAAGTCACAGTGTCACACGGTATCAAAATTATTTTCGTCGTGGGCGTTAACGCTAGAATGCCTCTTTACGCTCAGGATTCCACTTTAGTCCCTATTTCCTCACTACGTTCAGGATTCTATTGTGATATCTATTGCTTTCTTCGGTCTTCAATAAACGCCATCGCCAAAAATATATCATTTTGATCCCGTATGACACAATCTATTATATCTAAATGTAGAATGTGTTCGGAAAGTAAAAGCACATGGAAGTTCCATCATTAAGCTCCATGATAACACACACACGCATCATCAGCCTACAATCAGTCCACTGCTGGACAAAGGCCACTCTTATTACCTAAGCGTACGGACGCAGTCTGAGGTAAATGCCCATAATCGCTACGCTGGGCAAGCGGGTTGGCGATCGCAATAATGTGTCCACTATGATGACGCTGCTGCCCATCTTCAATCTTTTGTCAAATAATGGTCAGTGACACTTCAATCCCTTAGTCAACTCTTACGACACCCGCAGGAGGTGATGACTAATGTATTCTTACTGCCGTGTGCATCATACATCGGCAACTACTCGTATAATGAATTTGACCAATAGCGTGCCAGCAAAAAAGACATCAATGAGCGGCCACCTTAGGATCTGTTTTTCGTTTCGGCGTTTCTATTTCATTATTCAGATTTGTGTATTTATTTTTATTGACTCGTTGAAAAAGTATTGTACTCAATAGTACTTATACACGATAAGCTTCGTGGCCTAAACACAGTACTCAACTGAGAAGGATATTATAACACAATTGATATGAGAATCTTAAGAAAATATATTGATTTGATAATTATGTAGCGAAAACAAATAGTCCATTACTAATATTACTATAGAGGCCGGGACGAAAGGGGTTACTGGACAAAGACATATAGACTAGGATAGGTCTAGGCGGGCAACCCCATAATATATTTATTATGTCCGGCCGAGGTATGTACTTTTCCCAAACATACAATGAAGTAAACAACAAAAACATCAAATTTTTTTAATACATAAATAGTATTGCATAGTAGCAGAACGACATGATGCCTGTGCCACAAAACTATGTGGAATAGAATTATTAAAAAAGAGCACTTTGCCAGCCTAGGTCTTCAAGATTTGTATTAATTAACGACCTCTTATCCTAGTCGCACCTGAAACAATGTACTTCGCAGGCTCGCAGCCTGTAATAAGGAACATAACAACAATATTTCATTGCATGTTTGAGAAAAATAAGTTATTTAACATTTATTTTATAAACTCGATATGTGTATTCGGGGATAGTGAACCCTCGGTATATTAATCTTTGGTGGTTTAATGAATAGACAATATAAATTTCAAAGCAATTTCGGTGCAGCATTGATGCAAAGGTATCTGTATTTCAAATATTCTAGTTGCAACGGTTAAATGGGGTTAATATAATAACAGTCAAATGAACTTCAATTGATGATCTCGTTACGTAGTTCGTAGAATTTCCATTAGGTATATATTATTTTTTATTTATAATTTGAAGTATTCGATATATAAAACAAAGCCTAAATGAGTCCTGTATTTAGTTAGATAGATTGATACATAGATAAAATCTTTCATCATCATCATCAGCTTATGATAGTCCACTGCTGGACGTATGCCTCTCCTATCAACTATGAGTATAAACACATTAGGAGGTAAATACCCATAATTGCCACGCTGGGCAAGCGGATTGGCGATCGCAGCAATGTGTCCACCGTGACGACGCTGCCGCCCATCATCAATCCTTTAATAACAAATAATGGTCAGTGACACTTCAATCCCTTAGTCGACTCTTACGACACCCGCAGGAGGAGTTGGGGTGGTGACAAATGTATTCTTATTGCCCTCACCACACGGCACAAAAACGGATAAAATCTTTGTTCAACCTCAACTTACATTCCCAGTGATACAAACATGATTCTCATCGGAAGATCAGCGCTGGCTCACGCCAGCAATATGCTGAGATGAGACCATTTCGTGGCACCTTTTCTTTTTCTTTATATTGTCATCTATTTTGTCCTTGTGTGTATGTAATGTGTGTCATGAATAAATTATTTTCTATTTCTATTTCTATTTTGATGAGTGATTTCTTGGTTACCTGACTTTAGGAAGTTAGCATATTTATGAGAATATGATGTAATCATCGAAAACATTTATTCGATGTTTAAAGTCAAACTTCGTTCCTGCTAGAAATATATCTAGGTATACGAATTATAGATACTTACATACTCTTCATTTGGGACGGTTCCAAAAACAACATTTTTACGATCAAACTTTAACGCTTTTAGGTGCTCAGCAGAAACTAAGCTTTAAATTGCAGAAAATTATTCGGATTAACCAAACAACAGCCATTCAAATTATGGCTGCAAAAAAACATATAGTAGTCGAGGCACATACACATATTTTAGATTTTTTATACATATAGGGTGTATTCAGGTAATTCCGCATGTCAACACGCCGGATAATTCCGAAAGGTGTCACTTAAGACAATGTATAGATAGTTCCACGAGAGTTGAGGTCATGTAAACACACGGGGAATTTAAAATTACTGTCCTTTTTTCATACTGACAGCAAACCCAATTGCAACTGTAAGATTGACCAAAAAGTTTGTTCAAGGGATTTGCTTCAATATTTTGACGCAAGTCATTCATTCATTCACTGATACGCACTCCCGTGAAAAAAAAGAGACACGGCGATACTCGCCCGGCGATAATAGCTGATAGCTGGGCGAGTATCGCCGCGTCTCTTTTATTTACTCGGGAGTGTGTATCTTTTGTTCATGTTTATAGCCGATAGTTCATAGTTTAGTAGCTCGCGGTGAGACCAGTGGCTGAATGTCGTCATCACTCGGCCAATGACAATATTACTTACATCAACATTTGTCATCAGACGAAACGAAACATCAAAAACACCGTTGATCATCTCGCATTTTCCCGACATGCATAAATTATGAATCCATTCACTCTCCACGGTTTCATGCGTTGCAAATAACTTGCTGTCTGCGGCGACGTTGAAAAATGGCCGCTCGTAGTCGCGTGACAGCGAGGGTTTATAATAGTTCTAAGGTTTTATACAGTCATGAGAGAGGTTTAAGTTGTTTCTTTTCTTCTTTTCTTATAAGCAGGCCTGCTT
This sequence comes from Thaumatotibia leucotreta, assembly GCA_025490895.1. Lineage (NCBI taxonomy): Eukaryota > Metazoa > Arthropoda > Insecta > Lepidoptera > Tortricidae > Thaumatotibia > Thaumatotibia leucotreta. The sequence continues at coordinate 50,783 of JALPQI010008154.1, forward strand.
CCGCGAGCACCGAAGTTCGTGAAATTGTCAGCCTCTGTAGCCTAGTTGGTAGTGACCCTGCCTACGAAGCTGGAGGTTCCGGGTTCGAATCCCGGCGAGGGCATTCTTTGTGTATTTATTTATCACAAATGTTTGTTCCTTGGTTATGGCTGTGTATGTATCTAAGTATCTATATACTTAGATACTACGTATAGACGTATCTATCTATTTTATAAATCGTCGCCTGGTACCCACAACACAAGCCTTAATTGAGCTTACCGTGGGACTAGGTTGATTTGTGTAAGATGTCCTAAGATATTTATTTATTTATTTATTTTATTTTAGGGAAATTTCTCTGTCACTCTAATGACGCCTTTGTTGGTTAGTAGGCCAGAGATCGGACATATGGGCGTTATTGTTGGCAATATGGACATGGACTACAAAGTTAAAGAACGACGAAAAAGTAACTGCGAAAAAAGGTTCATCATCTCTGGAACCAAGCCGAATCCAGGCAATTAATTACACAGGATGTTACACCATCCACTAAAAACCTTGAACGGGGTGATTTGGCAGGTCATACTGGACAACTTTTCCTATGGAGCTAACCCTCAAAATAAAAAAATAAAAAAAACATTTGGCTTGTTCATGCAAAATGCCGTTATCGTTCGGTCAACACGTACAAAATAGTACATTGTGCATCAAGGGAGGTAAGTACGGAATTACTAACGAGAGTGTTAGAAGCCCGACGCCGTTAGGTGGAGGGCTTTTATGACTCGAGTTAGTATTCCGCTTACCGACCGTGATACGTACAATGTTTTTCATCACACTTGCTAACCAAAAAATAAGTTTTAAGACATAATATTATTAAATGACGTACCGGCATTTCTATTACTCCCTAGGGAATTTCACTTTTCTATTACTCCCGCTACGCGCGCAAGCAATGGCGCGCTTAGACAGCAAGTGTGATGAAAAGACATTTTTTTTAGATTTCGTGATTGGTCCCATAGTAAAAGTTGTTCAGTATAGCTTACTAAATCACCCCGTTCAGGGTTTTCAGTGTGTGGTATAGCAGCCTGTATACATATAACATTAAACTTTAAATTTGCTCAGGCTTACACGCTCGCGAGCACCCTGTTTAGAATTATAACTAACGTGAGACTCAAACATATTAAAATATTATCGAACCGGGTTACTCACGTATTTAAGTCGATGATAGCTCGACATATTTCAACCCATTAAGAGGGTCCTTCCGCCAGCCCCCGTACCCAGCAGGCCCGTACCCGTTCTAGTAGGGCGCATGCCCGTAGTACGCGTCGGGCTTTGGCCGAGGGTGCTCCGAACGAGGACCCTCTTAATGGGTCGGAACATGTCGATCGACTTAAATACGTGAGTAACCCGGTTCTATAATATTTTAATAAGCCCTGTATAGAGATAGATACAATATAAAAATAAATAAATAGCTTGGGACATCTTACACAAATCAATCTAGTCCCACGGTAAGCTCAATTAAGGCTCGTGATGTGGGTACTAGGCGACGATATATATAATAGATAGATACATATAGATACTTAAACACATAGACAGCCATGACCAAGAAACAAATATTTGTGATGAATAAATACACAAATAATGCCCTCGCCGGGATTCGAACCCAGAACCTCCAGCTTCGTCGGCTGGGTCACTACCAACTAGGCTACGGAGGCTGACAAACCTGCAAAGAGAGGCAGCCAAGTTTATCTCAAAAAAATACTAAGCGATGAGATTATTACTGCAGATACCTTTTGGCTTAGAATGCAATCACATGCTAATCCGAGCTATAACGAGAAACGACAGTTTCCACGAATTGGCTTAACCAGAATAGTGTAAAGCCCCATTATCACCTTTACAAGGATTCTAACTTTGGAATCACTATTGGATTTGTTCTAGTTTTTTATGACTGAGACGTGGATTCACTGGCAAGTTACGGGACAATAGCGTATGATAAAGATACCTCTCTTTTTTATTAATCTATTTAGATAGAGGCTGAGTAATCTTGCGTCATCATAATGGACACATAACTGCGATCACCAATCCGCTTGCCGAGCGTGGCGATTACGGGCATTTACCTCCTACGTCTATTTCGCATAGTTAATAGACTAAAGCAGTAGACTATCATAGGCTGATAATATGATGTGTGCATAATACCTAATCGAATAGGGATTTCCAGTTCGAACCTTCTTGGATATAGTCAATGGACATAATAGGATCCAAAGCGACTGCAAAATACGTTTTTAATTTAACGAGGAACGGAGAAACTGTTTTTACCTTAACAGCTGGAAGGTGTAATTTGCGGAAAGCGGTTAGCTGAATCGAGTTCTCGCAGTGCCTCAGAAATGAGGTCATTATCATCGCCGTGCATGATAACGTCAGTTATTTTGTCACTACTACAACTCTTCCTGTTGGTGTCGTAACAGTCGACTAAGGCACTATAAACACAAACAAAAGATACGCACTCTCGTGTAAATAAAAGAGACACGGCGATACTCTCCCAGCTATGCTATGCTATGCTATCAACGCCGCGCCGGGCGAGTATCGCCGTGTCTCTTTTATTTACATGGGAGTGCGTATCTTTTGTTTGTGTTTATAGCCGATAGTTCATAGCTTAGTAGCTCGCGGTGAGACCAGTGCCTAAGGGGTTGAAGTGATATCGTTTATGGAAGATGAATTAAGGGGAGCAGCATCCTCATATTGTCACCAATTCTCGACAATTCTACACGCACGTGTCATGTTGAACAAACTTTTAACTGTTGCACTATACTGCACATTGAAACCCATTTTAGTGAGGGGAAATAAGTTGTATTACACTTGACGGCAAAGTTTCTTCAACTCTCGTGCCTTGAGACCTTCGCAATGCTCAAGATTCCAGTTTTTGAACCATTCGCTTCCTCGTACTCAATCTTTAGCTACCTCAGGTCTTAATATTGACACGACATTAAACAACAACCTTGCCCCCTTGTATAATAAATAACTATTGTTAGTTATGTCTTTGTTTGCTGTGGTTGACATAAATAAATTGTTTTTCATTTTATTATTTAAATTCATAGATGTAATAGCAGATGGCAAATAGGTTGCTGGCCACGCCACGCAAGCGGTGTGCGATCTAATATAAGTAAATAAATAAATAATAAATAAATGTCTTGGGACATCTTACACAAATCGACCTAGTCCCACGGTAAGCTCAATTAAGGCTTGTGATGTGGGTACCAGGCGATGATATATATAATAGATAGATACATACATATATGTCACCGTAATATTGTACATACCGTTAGATTATAATTTACCTAGCGAAATTGTAAACTATCGAAATATTGTCAACTGCGTCATGCTGTTTACAATTTAACGCATTATTTTTCGTTAGATTATAATTTGTCGAGAAGAAACCGTCAGATCGTCAAATGGCTCTCTGATTGGTCGGTTGTATGGCCTCTCTGTTAACTTGCCATAGAGTTAAAAATCAAACACAAGTGGCAGTCAAATAAAATACACGCTTTTCTAATGTTGTGAGATTGTGTGTCGCCATTATATTATAAAGCCGATATACTACAATTTCACTCGCGAGATTATAAACTATCGAAAGATCGTGATCCGTAACAGATTTGCAATTTAACGGATTGATTTTCGGTAAATTATAATCTGTCGACGCGAAACCGTCAAATTGTGATTAATACATAACATGTATCGAAACGCAGCTTGATTGAACGACTTAACCACCGTGTGTCCGACGTCGCCAATCAAACACATATGTCAGTCAAATAAAATACATGCTTTTCTAATGTTGTGAGATCAATGATGTACATATTTATTGCTTAATGAATAGGAAATCAAAAGTAATAGTTTACATTACAGTGTTGGGTCAATCAACTTTTTTTCGTGCAATCTACCTTTTTAGTGTATAATAAAAAAATGTGGAATTTGTGACCTATGGGAGCTTCATTGTGTATGGATTATATCTATACTTTACGAGATCATACGCGAAAATCTCAGAAAATATGTATCTTTTATCAATATTACTGTGACTCAGTTCACAAACTCTTACTTTTATACACATCTAGAGACGCCAATGTGATTTTTTATTTTGTATTTATTCACAATTGAATAAAAACCGATATTGGTCAAAGACAAAGTCAAAATATTCTTTATTCAATTAGGCCCAGCAACGAGCACTTTTGAATCGTTAAACTAAATAGCAAATGAGAGAAAAAAAACTAATTCGGGTTCTGGTGTCCCTAAAAGTGAGAACGCCCTTAACTACCTGTACAAATAATTGCCCTCACCAGGATTTGAACCCAAAACCTCCGGCTTCGTAGGCAGAGTCGCTACCAACTAGGCTACGGAGTACATTTGAGAGGACACAATTTTTTTTATTCTGGACCGGTTATCTCCGACAAAATTGACTAAGAAAACATTTTTTTTGGGACCCTTATTCTTTTTCAACGACATATTATTATTCAACGATGTATTTTATTTCACTGACACCTGTGTTTGATTTCTAACTCTATGGCAAGATTGGGAAGTACACAAAGCGGCCATATTTAAGACCGACCAATCAGATGGCTATTTGACAATCTGTCGGTTTCTACTCGGCAGATTATAATCTAACGAAAAATAAAGCGTTAAATTGTAAACAGCATTACACAGTTGACAATCTTTCGATAGTTTACAATTTCGCTAGGTAAATTATAATCTAACAGTATTTACAATATTACGGTGACATATAGATACTTAAATACATAGACAGCCATGACCAAGGAACAAACATTTGTGATAAATAAATACACAAAGAATGCCCTCGCCGGGATTCGAGCCCGGAACCTCCAGCTTCGTCGGCAGGGTCACTACCAACTAGGCTACGGAGGCTGACAAATATGACATGTACAAAATGTACCTACATAAGCTAAAATTAGAGCAACAAAATTATCCTTACAAAATAATTCGGCGCAAGCAAAATAAAGCTCATAGTTGTCGATTGCTAAGAATGAACTTTTGACTATTTAGAAATGAGCCTTATATGTATGACGTGTAAGACTATCGAAAAAATGGTGTCTTACCCTCATAATAATAATAAGGATTAATCTATAATATTCAAAAGCTCAATCTTGAGGGACATTTACGCCAAACGAGCATTCGCTTATTCTATCCCTCGCTCTACGAAATTCGTTCGTTACACAAAACGTAATTCGACAAAATTCGTTGATTTCGTAGAGTAAGGGATAGAATCAGCGAATGCTTGTTTAGTCTAAATCCACCTTTGGGAAACAAGAACTATAGCATAACTGCCATATCAATATTAACAAATGTTTGTACTTACATTGCTGCTTCGAAATAAAATAAATGTGGGATCATAATTAAGTGTAACTTAAAAAACCTCGTAATCCATGATTCATCATCATCATCATCATCATCAGCCTGTTGCAGTTCACTGCTGCTGGACATAGGCCTCCCCCAAGGTACGCCACAGAGCTCGGTCTGCTGCTTTATGCATCCAGTTTCTGCCAGCCCGCATAAGGGGGCTGGCAGAAACTGGATGCATATCATGCATGATATGCAAATCATTCCGTCATCTGGCTAATCCATGATTACACTAATGAATCCCATGGTTAAATGTATCGCCCGTATTATCACGGTATAATGCTTTTGCCGGCCTCAGCTTTGCTATTCTCTTATTCACACATTCGACGCTGCGTTCGTCAACAAACTCAACGTCGAGACAGCCTTGTCTAAAATCCTAGCTGTTTTATTTGACATTAGGAATCGAGGCTGTGAGCGAGCTTGTGGGCGAGTTCGTCGCTGTTTTTCGTTAGAGAATACGAAGTTCGTACATTAAACGTCAAACCCTCGACGCAGTGTAGTTCCAGCTCACGCCGCATTCCTCGCCGAGCACTAGTGTCGTTTAAAATACAATTAGTGAATACCATATTTTTAGGCTCGACGCTGCCGCATCGCTGACACAGCGCTGACAGCAAGGCGGTTTCCTTAGTGAATAATACTGCTGCCATTATTTATTTGAAATAAACAGAGCCAAATATTTCTCTCATTTCACTGAAACATCAGGTTTTCCCTTGAGAGCCTTATTAGGAGTAATCCGATTTCTTCGCGATGTTTTCCCTCGCCAAAGTGTGTCAGTAATCACAAACTGTCTAAAGTTGTTAGCAATTTGTTTGATGTTTTTTGCTTTGTAATAGGTACTAGTTTTTCCTGCAATTGTGTTGGGTAGTATTTGTTATTTCAACTCTTATTGATTTCTCAGCGAACTTCAAAAAAAGTAGAAGGTTCTAAATTTGTTCGACTGGGTGATCCAATTTTGATGATTCTTTTTAATATCAAAAGCTGATGCCTACCATGGTCTCATTTTAATTTGATACAGTTCTGACAATGGTATTAATCAGAAAACCATGTAAGTTATAAATTTGTATTACGCATAATTATGCACTACAAATAAACGAAAAACTCAATACCTATTATACATATATCACGCCAACCGATTACAAAATTTATTTATTTAATTGACTTCAACACAAACCGTGATGGTGATTATCAATACATATTAGTTATCATGCATTGCTTTTGTAAGTATGTATAAAATCGGCATATATAAATTACGCATACCATAGAATATTTGCTATTACTCCCCACAAATTCGCGTCCAGATATTTTGAGCACATCAGCTCTGAACGTAAAGCGTGTACAACTAGAAGCTATGGCATTTGAATATATTAGCATTTCTAAAGGCTTTCTTTTGCGGCTTACACGGTTGTGATGAAGCTTCAAATTATGCAGCGTTTTCAGAATGTTTTGTGACGAAGAGGCAGTGTAGGAAGGACAAGGCTGGAATGGGAATATTAAATCCTGAGGAGATTTTCATTCACCGCTAAATTCTTGACGGCTCGGATACCGGTTTTTTTTATACAAAAGTACGGTTCTAATTTTGTTCTTCGGCATACCGAATTAGAACCGTTCTTTTGTACATTATCAACTAGTTATTGGAGTAATTAAAAAAAACGATGTTGTTGTTAATTACATAAAATTTTGAGTACTACGTAAATAGTACGGTCAAATCGTATATTAAACTCGCAAAACATGTAGTAAAGCTGCATTTTTGGTATGTTATTTAGACACCATAGGGCAATATAAAACCACATTTTGCAAGCAAAAAAAAGTTGTGCTAGCTGCGTTATACGTGAAAAACTGTGAAATTAACTGTCTATTTTTAGTTTCTGATTTTTATAAAAAAAGCCTTACGTTTTTTGACAATATGTATCAGGTAACGTTTAAAGATGAATGAATTTGTAACAAGATGAGATAACATGCATTACCATAGGTCTTATAGTTTCAGAGATTCGAGACTTCAAATAGTACCCTATTTTGTAAACTAGATAAAATGTTGAGTTTTGCTAACGTTTTTGGTTTAATATCGCCTTGCCTAATTATGCTACGAAAAACATGAAATAATTACCTTATAGCGCAATTAATATTCTTTCATTTAAGGGTAACATCAGGTTAGTAAACTTTGTAATTGAAACTAAAAACGCGTAATTCAAAAGGCAGTAGACCCGCTATGTAAGTTTTTCATACAAATCGCAAGTCGTGTTGCAAAGCTGCAATTTTAGTATATTATATAGGCCCTATAAGGACGTACAAAAATGCTTATTACAAGAAAAACAAAACAGGAATTTCGGCATAGGACGAAAAAAACTGAAAAAATATTGGACTTCTTTTACTTTATGACGTTTAGTTAAAAAACTAATATCTTTTTGATACTGATTGCTAAAAAACTTAGAAAGAATATTAAATTTGAAAGGATTTGAGCTACCTTACATTACCCTAAATTATATAGATTTAGAGATACGACATTTCAAAATGTGCCCTTCATTAAGTTAAGAAAATAAATGCATGTTTGAAGCCTCGTATACCCCCAAACTATAAGACTTACAGTAATTGTTATCGGCTCAATTTGTTCCAAATAATGTAGTTATTATCTACAATTACTTTTTTTTTCTTAGCGCGAACGTTTTGCCAATATTTAGTGAATAGCTTTAACGTAACCTAAAATTTGTTTATGTTTTGATAAAAGGGCACTTTATGAAATGTCGTATC
>JALPQI010008155.1:0-56326 GCA_025490895.1 Thaumatotibia leucotreta
AATAGACATGATGAACATATTAATATGAGATCAACCTAAAAGAGAGATCAGGATATCAGGATAAAAAGGGTAGGAGGAAAAGAGGATATCAGGATACGCAAATCCTCCGCAACTCAATATTAACATTAACAACATTTCAATATGTAAATCGGATAACATTAAATTCTTAGGGATAATTCTTGATACGAATCTAAATTGGAAGAACCAAATTAATTCTGTTTGCTCAAAACTTGACCGTTTCATTTTTGCTCTAAGAAAATTACGCAATTCTGTTTCTCAGGAAGCTGCTCTCACTGCTTACCACGGTCATGTTTCTTCTATTCTCAACTACGGCCTTATTTTATGGGGTAATTCCGTTGATGTGGAAAGGCTATTTAAACTTCAAAAAAAATGTGTCCGTGCGATATGTAATGCGTGTATAGATACTAGTTGCAAGCCGTTATTCAAACAGCTTAACATCCTACCCCTAGCTTGTATGTATATACAGAAAATTTGTATTTTTTCAAAGCGATGCACAAAATACTTCCCAAAGCGATCTGATATTTGTACAGTAAATCCAAGGGAGCAATACAAATATATGTTACATCAGCCACGTTGTATGACAGATATTTACAAAAAAAATGCATACAACATGGCTATTAAAATTTATAATAAGTTACCTGTTGAAATACAAGCCCTTGAAGGGAATGTATTTAAGAGAACCTTACATAAATGGTTATCTGAGAGGTGCTTTTACACCGTTCAAGATTTTATGGCTCATGACTCATGACTTATAAATGAGTAGGTACATTGTACTGTAGGTTTTATTGTGTTATAAAAATTCTGTAGGTATAAATAATAACTTTATTTACATACTGTTTATCTAACTTTTTTTTTGTATTTTTCATTTCACTTACTTACACATCCTGTTTTTATGTTATAAGTAAAATTTCTTATACTGTTCTATAAATTTGTTGCTAAAATATTGTTTTTTCAACATGTATTTGCATGCTGTACATCTACAGCTGGATAAGGCGAACTACTAATGTATACTTGATGTATGAACACCTATGTATATAACCCTTTTCTGCAAATAAATCATTCTTATTCTTATTCTTCTTATTCTTACGGGCTTACCTACATCAGTTGTTTTTCAAAGACAAAAACAAAGACTCAAACTATTCGTAGAAAAATGTGAGTTTGCGTTACGTCATGCTCGTAGTAAGTTGATACAAAAAAAGTGGCGTAATGGAATTTTTTAGGACACTCTTTTTTATTATCTAGATCGAATCAGCTCGTGATTCTGATTTGAATGAGCCCAAACACGTTCTAGAAAAATCAGCGGTGCGGGATTTTGTTTGCAAAACGCCCAAACGCTAGAAAGGGGCTATAAATAAAAGACACATAATTAAAGCTGTTCAATAATAAAATCAAGCATCAGACATGCCAGGAATGTTTTCTGGTTCTTGCAAGTCCCATCCGGATTGTGAGACAAGTTGATGGTGACCTGGTAGCGCCCAGCCGTGCCCCCGTTGATGGGGAGGTCATCATTGTCCGCCGTAAGATCGTGAACCTGGTATTGACCCTGGAAATATTGATCACTTAAGCCCATATAAAGGTTGCTCGAGTCTCGAGACATGCGCGATTTGAGACCTCAGCGAGTGCCGTAGTAGCCGTACCATATTGACATTGCAAGTATCGGTAACGTTAGGTTTTACTCGATACATAAAGCAGGCCATCGCGCTCGCTCCAATGGGTCGGTGCGAGTGCGATAGAATGCTTTACGCATTGATGAACAATTATAAGTAGTCTGCGAGATGTAACAATGAACTTTTGACAGTTAATGCTAATGAATATGAGGGTAAGACTCACCTTTCGATAGACTTAACGTCATAAATAAGGCTCATTTCTAAACTGGGAAACGTTCATTCTTAGAAATCGGCAACTACGCTACTTTTACTTTGCAACTCTTGGTACGGCTACCGTTCTCTTCTCACACAGCTCTTCTCCCCTCACGTCACGCTCTCAAAATGTGCGTGTCTGACCGAGCCTTTAGACGGTAGACGACAACTCGACAAGTCACCCTGCATGTCATCTTGACAGTTATTGGTACCAAATTGTATACCTACTGACCTACTACCGCCAACGAAGGCGTCATTAGAGTGAGAGAGACAAATCCTCGATATTTGCGGATTTCGAAGTTCCCGGTATGGCCGCAGTTTGGTAGCTAACGAAAGTTTTACCATCGACGGCTTAAAACCCGTATTAGACGTCGGAAACATTAAAGGATTTGTCATCTTTGCATCGAAAGCAAATGAAAAGGTTGCAAATGTTATATTTATTATTATGTGTAATTTTGCGAAAGTAAAAAGTAATGAAAATTTTACGTGGAACTACTTCACTGACAAATTGCTTCCCCTATAGTGGCTATAGTATAGTCAGCAGCCCTACCGCGAACTACGAAATCCAGAATTTTCGGGGATTTTTCTGTCACTCTAATGACGTCTTCGTTGGAGTGACAGAAATTTATGAACTTTGGTATTCGCGGTAGCAGTCCTGGGCCTACCGGGAACCACGGTCGACATGTTGCCACCCTGTCATATTGACGAACGAATTCATAAGTGCAACAGAGAGGCAACGTCGTGGTTCGCAGCCATCAATAAATATCATAATACTTACAGGAGGAAAAGGGCATGTCGTAGGGAACCCGAAATAGCTTAAATATTTTGAGTACAGACTTCCCTCATTTCCGAACTCACTACAGACGTCGCATATATCGTGGGATATCACCATCTCGTATCGGCCGTTAATTTCTCGCGCCACTACTATTTCTACCTGAAATGAAGAACTGGATTAGATCATCATCCTATCCCCAGTCCACTGTTGTATGTAACTGATGTTAGGCTTCTTTTATTAACCCTTAAATGCATAGTGATGTATATATGCATACAGTATTCTTGACTCTATTGACATCATGTAAAAATTCAAATTTGAATATAAATCTTTGGCAAGGTCATCCATTTAAGGGTTAACTATGCGAATGGACGCTTTAGGAGTTAGGAGGTAAATACCGATACCATAATCGTCACGCTGCACGTTGGACAAGCGGATGGGCAATGGCAGTAATGTGTCAACTATGATGATGCTGCTGATCATCATTTATAATAATAATATAATATTTTAGCCCATATCGTGTCCCACTGCTGGGCACAGGCCTCCTCTCATATATGAGAGGGATTGGGCTATAGTCCCTAAGCGGGTTGGGAACTTCACATGCACCTTTGAATTTCTTCGCGGATGTATGTAGAATTGTAGATTTCCACACGATGTTTTCCTTCAACGAAAGCTAATGGTAAATATCATCTGATATTCCGTACATAAGTTTCGGAAAAACTCATTGGTACGAGCCAGGATTTGAATCCACGACCTCCGGATTGAAAGTCAAACGTCTAAACCACTGAGCCACCACCGCTTATTCTCCGTAAACGACTGTAATGACAGCCATCGGTTAGATTTGAGCTGGAGATAAATGTAGTCGTCCTCTCTACTGCCGTCACGACGCAGCATTAGATACAGTCGAATTTATATATTATGTATACTTTGTGGCCAGAAAATAAATGAATACATTCCTGTTGCCGGTGGGGGTTTAGGACTCAGAGTAGCAGGCAAAGCCTTACCTAAGCGATGTGCTATCAGCGATAGAAACGAATAAAAAATTGTCGCTCTTGTGTAATAAATAAGGCACAATATTTTATAGTTCATCGCGGAGATACACTTAATCGCTCTTTGGCTCTTTTACATACACGGGAGCATAGTCCGGGAGCGTAGTCTTTTATCCGTTTCCTTCTATCACCGATCATCGCTGACTATATTAGAAACACTGCCTTCTTCCACAAGTTTAAAGTAGCTGTACCTACCGAATTGCACTTACCATAGTCTGATCGTCGAACCCTTTAAGAAAGTGTATAGGGCCTGTCATAAATGAAGTGGTTTCATTGTATCTCTCGACTTCTACGGCAGACGCGTCCACGAAGGACTGGCTGGCTGGATCAGAACACACGTAGACCGGAGAGTTGAAGTTTAGCACGAATTCTGCCTATAAAGGTGGATGTCAAGATGAGCATTCCTCTAAAAGTTTGTAGTGTTGTACAGATTTGAAATGAATAGGTTTTTACTAGATCTAAAAACAGTAGGATTTTTCCAATAAGTGGGAAGCGGTTGGGCGTTCGCAGTAGAATCTCCACTATAATGACGCTGCTGCCCATCATCAATCTTCTATGAAAGAATGTTCAGTGACACTTCAACCCCTTAGTTGGCTCTTACGATGCCCGCGGGAAGAGTTGGGGTGGTCACAAATGCATTATTACTGCCGTCACCTTACGGCCCAAGGATGGTTAGTGACACTTCAATTCCTTAATCGACTCTTACGTCAAAGAGTTGAGCCCGCAAGACTTAACAGTTGAGGCGGTGATTAATGTATTCTTATACTGCCATTACCATGCGGCCAATAAAACAATTTATTATTATTTATTTACTAGCCTATTTGAGTGTCCCACTGCTGGGCAAAGGCCTCTCCCCTGACTCTCCATGACTCCCGATTCCATATCTCTTCCGGCCAGTTGTTCCGGAAGGTATCAAGGTCGTCCCGCCATCTCCGCTTGGGCCTGCCTCGCCCGCGCCTCGTTTCCGGCATCCACTTGGTGGCTATGATAGCCCACCTGTCCGGATGCATACGGTGGACGTGGCCGGCCCAATCCCATTTGAGCCTAGCGGTTCTTCTGCCTACGTCAGCTATCCCCGTTCTGGAGCGCAGCGTGATGTTTCGGATACGGTCGGTCCTTTTGATCCCTAGAATGCTGCGCTCCATGGCGCGTTGACAAACCTTCAGTTTGGACTTCTGAATCTCTGTGAGTGACCAACTTTGAGCACCGTAAGTTAGGACAGGCAGAATACACATGTCGACGAGTTTACGCTTCAGTGACAGTGGAAGGGAACCCTTCATTAGCTCTCCCATGGACCAGTAGCTCTTCCAGGCATTTGTGATTCGGCGTTCGATTTCTTTATCTTGCCTGTTCCTGAAAGAGACTAGCTGGCCCAAGTAGATATACTCGTCAACGTAGTGTATAATCTGCCCGTCTACCTCGACCCTACGTTTCGTGCTGTTGGTCATCACTTGAGTCTTTGTACGATTCATTTGAAGTCCAACCTGAAGGCTTGCGCTGCTCAGTTCTTGGAGCATTTGCTGCAGTTCTGACTCAGAAGGGGCGAAGAGAACAATGTCGTCAGCAAAACGAAGGTTTGATAACCTTTTGTCGCCGACCCCTATTCCCCTCGCCTCCCAGGAAACCGCCAGGCTCTTAAAAATTCCTTCGAGGGTGCTTGTGAACAGTTTCGGAGACAGTGGGTCGCCCTGTTTGACACCTCGCTGTATAGGGAACGATGGGCCGGAGTGCTGTAGCTTAATGTCTGCCGTACTATTATTGTAAATATTTCTAATTAAACTAATGTAGGTAGGGTCAATATTTTGATTTTCGAGTGCGGAAACTATTGCGGAATGAGTGATGCTATCAAATGCTTTGGCATAATCTACAAATGCTAGGTACAAAGGGACATTGAATTCTGTACACTTTTCGATAATCTGGTTGATTGTGTGTAAGTGGTCGATGGTGGAGAATCCGGGACGAAAGCCAGCTTGGTTAGGAGGTTGGTGGCGGTCGAGTTGTCCAGCAATGCGACGCTCAATGATTTTTATGAACATTTTATATATATGCGACACCAAACTAATTGGACGATAATTGCCAATGTCGGCCTTATCTCCTTTTTTGTGCAGCAAGACAATGTTTGAATGTAGCAGTTTCTGGGGTATTTTTCCTGTTTTTAACATTTTGTTGAATAATGTAGATAAAGGCTGTAAGAGGTTGGGCTTTCCGAAAATGAGTGCCTCTGAACTTACACCATCTACTCCAGGGCTTTTGTCGAATTTCATCGTGGACATGGCTTTAGCCACTTCATCTGGTGTGATGGGAGAGATGGTGTCAGTGCAAACGTATTCTGCGTTGTCTTTTGGCTTAAGCGGGTCTGAGTATAAGTCAGAATAAAATTTTGTACATATATCCATTATTTTGGATCTATTAGCATAGTTTTTACCATCCTCGCCCTTTAAGCTACTAATCCACGATTTGCCTTTAGTTATCCCGTTTTTTGCTGTTCGGAGCGATCTGTTGTTGACCAGAGCAGTTTTTACCATATTTGTATTGTGGTTTCGGATGTCGGTGCGAATGCTCCTCTTGGTCTTCTTGTCTATTGTGCGGTAAGCTGCGGAGCCTATTTCGCATCCAGCCCGCTGTTCTAATAAATTCTTTGTGGCAGTCGATAATATGGTTTGTTTCTTTCTTCTGTACTGTAATTTACTAGTTGCTGATTGAACTGCTTTCAAAATATTGTTATACTGTGTGTCTATGTCATCGTTATCTGTATTTAAAGCACTAAATCTGTTTTGTAATTCTAGGTTGTAAGAGTCAAAGTTGGCAGTTAAAGTGGCTCTATCTAGTTTTTTATGCTGTTTTGTAAACATATTTTTGCGGTGAATCTTATAGTTAAATTTTAATGTGGCACGAAGCGGCCGGTGGTCTGAATCAAACTGAATGTTATTTATAGTGCCTATATTTCTGACTATTTCTTTGTTAGCGGTTAGTACATAATCAATCTCATTTCTTGTTTGCCCATCAGGTGACGCCCATGTCCAGCGACGTTGCAGTTTTTTAAAGTAGAAGCTGTTACAGACCTTCAAGCTTTGGCCAAACGCGAACTGGATCATGCGAGAGCCACGTGCATTCCGGTCTCCCAACCCATGTGGTCCTAGAATGTCATCGCTGTCAAATTCTTGTCTAGGCCCGATTTTTGCATTGAAGTCACCGAGAATAATATTTAGTGACCCCCGATGCTCATCGCATGCCTTGTTTAGGAGGTCGTAAAAATCTTCAGCTTCGTCATCGCAGTACGCAGATGTAGGTGCGTAGACTTGTACCACGGTTAGGGTCTGTTTTGGTGTTAACTGGAATTTGAGAACTGCAAGGCGGTCGGAGTAGCTACAGAATTCTATTATGTTATTCTTCCACTTTTTAGCCACCAGGAAACCAACTCCTCTCTGTCCACTCGTGGCTCCAAAGTGGTAGAATATGCACCCATTTCTTTCCTCAATTTCTTCGCCCGGCCTTCTTACTTCAGACAAGCCTACTATATCCCATTTGATATTATCGAGCGCGTTCTCTAGTTCTATCAAGCGCTCGTCTTTTAATAGTGTCCGGACGTTATAAGTTAAGACGTTAAGCATTTCGGTATCCGTTTTACTTGCCAAGGTCGATTGATTTATAGTGCGTGTTCTCGCTCGGGGATTCTTAGCACCCCTGGCTCTGGGGATGCGTAAGTCCCCAGCACCGCCGAGCACTCGGGGCCGATTCGGGGAATTGTTCATTTCATGGGGAGGTTTGGACCTTAATCCCACCACGCTGGTCCAGTGCGGGTTGGTGGGTCGCCAGTTATGCCTCGTTTGTTGTTTGGCAGGGTGTACCGCGGGCAGGTGAGGTTGGCTTGGGTTCCGAGAGATGTTGTATGAAACCCCTTACACCCCAATAAAACAAGAGTAATAAAATAGATAGGTGGAATCTGAACTTACATCTAAAGCATCTGGATCCACTACATCATCGCAGCCAACACCAATCAAAAACAGGAACAGCAGATACGAGTAGAACATCTCTTCAAAATTTCTTTGTTACGGTGGAACGACAAACGCACTCTTAAATAGACTACAGATCGCGTGTTTCATCAGATAGGGACCAGATTATCTGGCATGCTGGTATAATGTTTGATATGTCGGATAGCTTCAACAATTTAATAGCTCTTGTTATTTATAATTAGGAACGGGGAAGTTTTGTTTTGTTAACAAGTGTTTGGAAACGTATACTCAACGCAATGTAGGTAAATTGTAAATAAATTTATGAAATATTAAATTTTACACAATAATACCGGTCATGCAAACATACAGAACTTCTTTTTAGACCTGTGGAGGAAATTTCTCGCGTAACTCAGATTTCTTACTTTGTTCTTTCTTGCTAATAGCATCACTGCACAAGCACAATAAAAATATTAATTCCTTGAAATTTGTGGTTTGAATTAAACCGCGTTGATAGACAGCTAGTCTTCTACCGCGAACTTCGAAAATCGACAATATCGAGCGTCTGTATCTCTCACTCATTTGACGCCTTCTTTGGAATGACAGAGACAGATGCTAATTACGATTTTCGAAATTCGCGGTAGGCCCGCTGATAACAGATGACCAAAGAGAACGTTACGTTAATGACAGTAACTGACGTTAAAATGACATTTAACATTTTAACCGCCGTAGTCTGATATATCAGACAATATCCTGATCACCTCGCCAGATACTGATAAATAAGACAAGGGTTTGATTAGATTTTTATGAAATTTACGAATTTCACTATTTACGGTAGGCTTCAGCTATGCTATTCTCGTATTCACACATTCGACGCTGCGTTCGTCAACGAGCTCGACGTCGAGACAGCCTTGTCTAAAATCCTAGCTGTTTTATTTGACATTAGGAATCGAGGCTGTGAGCGAGGTTGTGGGCGAGTTCCTCGCTGTTTTTCGTTAGAGAATACGAAGTTCGTACATTAAACGTCAAACTCTCGACGCAATGTAGTTCCAACTCACGCCGCATTCGTCGCCGAGCACTAGTGTCGTTTAAAGTACATTAGTGAATACCATTTTTAGGCTCGACGCTGCCGCAGCGCTGACAGCAAGGCGGTTTCCTTAGTGAATAACACTGCAGGATCGTGGACCCCGTATGCCAGTGACTAACAACGGAGGTCATTGTAACTAACCGAATTACGTCCTCTCAACAGATCACAAACCAATCAGTGTGGTCCCTTGAGTTGCTAGCATGGAGTGCCTCAAGGAAGCGTTCTCGGGCCTACTTCGTTCCTAATATGATATGAATTTTCGTCAGCACTTGAACCACAAAAACTGTTCCTCAACCACGCTGCTATCAGCAATGTCAACACTGAATTTGTACTTTAACACGTTCGACGCCGGTGACACACATATGTGACCGAAAAAACTGTATTCCTATGCCATAGACACACATACGTGTTCAAAGTAATCTCATTCTTATGCCACTAGCATTAATCATTAATCAAGTTCTCACTCCTATGCCAGTCGCATCGAAATACGAACATTTTTGACACAAATGTGTGTCGCCGGCATAGGAGTACAATCTTTTCGGTCACACATGCGTGTCACTGGCATAGGATTTCTACTTATGAGACAATTTCGATCGGCATAGTATAAGCACTTAGTGAAACAGTACCGGAGGCGAACGTGTTAAGCACGTACCAGTAGGCCTATATTGCTATCCACATAGGTACTTATATATCGTACTATGGCATTCAGCCTGCGATGCTCATGAGTAATATATGTCATTGGTGCCCAAAGGGTTAAATACAGTAAGAATGGCTGACCAACAAACCAACATTAATTTAATATAATTATTTTATTTCATTTGTCCGCTCTCGACCCGTGGTCCAACCGCTATGTCCAACTGGTTGGGCCACGGAGAATTAAAATTATCCATAGTCCAACCGATTGTACTACGAGGAAGTTAGTTTACCCGCGGTCCAACTGGATGTGCCACGGGTAAGTAAAATTAGTAAAAGCGGTTGGACCACGGGTCGGGACCGGGCGATACTGGGTTCGAATCCCCCGGCGAGGGCAATATTTTGTGCATAAGATGTGCCATGATATTTATTTTATTTAATGTTACTAAAACGTTTGGTTCGGTAACATCACTGCCTCCCTGTATGTACAATGAGTACAATGACTCTTAGCTCTTAACCCCTCGTATGCTTCCTGTCAAATTATGTTACTGTAAAAATGACCTTGACACTTAAAGCAATAGATTGAAATTCCCACGCACGGATCCGTGTCTAAGCATACGAGGGGTTAAGTGCATATATGGTATCACACATTCTATTTCTGAAATGACTTATGTAAACAATCGATGCCAATTAGAACTCTGTTGCTCAGTGTGACAGTCGCAATTGATTTTATTTCGACATGTGACATTTCGGTCGTATCGTTTTTGATACTGTATGAACCTAAGGGTTAGACCACGCATTGCAGTCCTTAGTTTGCTGTAATTGTCCCAAAGAGTAAATCGGGAGGGCCACCTAGCCAAGATCTTCAGGTTTATAAGTGAATAAAATAAAACTATAGAAAAATATGATTTAATTTCTCCCAACTTTCTAAATGCCAAATCGCTAAGTCATAGACATCACAAAGTTAGATAGAACACCTAAACAATTAATTAGTTATGAGTATGAGACTTATGAATTATGAGAACCTTAACTAATGCAAAGTAAAAACAAAATAAGTGTTTAATAAATTTATTAAAAAAAATACAAAACAAAAAAAAGCCATCCATGCCTGCTACGAACGTTATAAGTTTACAAAATAAACTAAAAAAAGAGTGCGTTAACAAGTTATATACATAAATACATTTTAAAGTGCTTAAAATTTAATGAAAGTGACGAGTAAAAGTACTTGGAAATATATTATGCGAATGAACACTTTAAATCAAACGTGAAATGCTTGTTTCCACCAGGGCTACACTTACTAATGACCGAATAAACTAAAAATTTCGAAAAATACACCATAAATAATCCTTTCTATATAAAATATATTATTATTTTATACGCTAAAAGAGACCAATACTATGCGAACGCAAGGTACGCACACTAAATACACAAGTTTAAACGTATCCTATTACGTCAAATATATATTACTTTTCGAGTCTTAAATTATGTATAACCTAATACTGAAAAAGTAACTTGACTTGCTACCGTAAGAGTTCAAAGTATATACCAACTTTCATCCAATCGATATGTTCAAAATGTCTAAAATCAATCATCAAATTCTTGCGGAAATCAACGATGTAATCAACCATATCGCATGTATTCAGTTGGCACATAATTATAAGATACAAGCGAGGTCCCAACCTTCGAATTTAAATAAATACGCTTAACACTAATCAAATCCTTCCAAACTAAGGTTCTAACTTGGGACAACGCTTTTAAAAAGCACCTTAAATATTAAAAATATGTTTAAATCTGTTCCAATCTATATTATACTAAAATATAGCTTCTTTTCTCGTATCATAGTGGAAGAATGCTTAAAATATATTGAAACGTAGGTAAACAAAGCATTCTAAGATTCACGACTTAATTACATCTAACGTTAGACTAGAAAACAAAACATTCGTAAAGATATTTTCGTTAAAGTTTTAATATAGCTCACTCTCTCTAACCAGTGCCGGTCCAATGCAATAGAGAAAAACAAAAAACCATCGAGCGAACTGCCGTTCGAATCGGTGAAACTAAAATCGAACCATCGCTTGTTCTGGTTAAACAGTATATTGCATACATTATATACCTACTAATACATGAATCTACTTGAAATTCAACCAATCGGAACCCGCTGCCACTTTTGGACTATTATAAAAGTGACGTGATAGAGAATTTGCCACACTGAATCTGTCAAATTGTGAGAATTCTTTCACAACTTGTTTGATTTGGTTCTAGAGTGGCATTAAATTCCAATTGGTGGACAGTAACGTAACTTATACATTCGAACAATACTGTAAATGTTGGAACATTCTGTTTATAAGAAAACTTCACATTTATCTATTGTTGGTACCTCTTTGAATGTTAATATTTAAATTGTAATTATTTGCAACATGAATATAATTCTACTTTTATCTCCTAGTATAGCAAAATACTTGTGCGTATGATAAATTTTATAATGAGATCTAGGCTATTAAAAGAAAACACAAATAGACACGTAGCAGAGTTAAGCAAAAAGTAATTGATTACTTCCGTAAATTACATTTGTATGTGTACTTTATCTACATTACAAAGTCATCATTTCAGCCATAGGACGTCTACTGTTGGACATAGGCCTCAATAGACTTCCACTTTGGCCGGATGGATGCGACCTACATCCACAGAGTTTCCAACGCTAACCCAGGTCGTCTGGTAGTCTTGCGGGTGGACATTACAGAGTACGCACATAAAAGTAGTCAGAAGTAGTAATCTGGTAACTTTTTGCCCAACACTGACAAAATCAGCCATAATAACACTAACGAATTGCGAAATTATTATGCTGGGAAGCAATTACTGTAGCCTATAGGATGCAAAAATAAAGTATGGACAGGAGTAATTTAATTTTGTACGCTCCACCTTAGTTTATTGATCAATCAGGACCCTTACTATACACTAAGTGTACGAATGGTCAGTTAACCGTGATCAATTTTTATTAGTGAAAGTTGGTTATAAAACGCTACCTTTTTTTCGGCAGATAAAATGTAAAGTACAGTATGCAACATACCTAACACAATGCATGAATTCTGACCGGCACAAAGGAAAATAGAACTTAAAGCTAAATTATTAGTGACGACTGCCGGCAGCCAGTCGGGTGCGAAAGCGAGTGATGGTAGAAATAATAGGGAGTTATCAAAATATCCTGGATTTCGCGTATACGGCCGGCGAGCGGAATCAGTGGACCTGAAACAAATAATTTGGATTGAATTTTTACGTATTTTTTGGGCTCCAGTGATAAGTAAATAATTGGGCCATTTTTTCAAAGATGACCCGACCCCCACGCTTTTTTTTTTGGATTTGGAACTTTTAATATTATTTCCACTAAGAATTGCGAGGTGTTTGTATCCTGATAGGAGACAAATTTTGTAACAAAGTTATTTCCATTTCGTTACCATTCTTTCATATATTTTGTATGGCGGTAACGGAATGGATAGTTTTAAAAATGTATGTAAATTTTGGGATAACATTTTTGTCCAATTAGGATCCAAAGAACTCACGTAGAAATCATATTAATAATACCTATCACCATTTTAATCTGGAGTGGTTATCTTCATCTTAAAATATTATTGGTTACATTATAAAAAAAAACTTCCGTTTTAAGACAAGTATCAACTTCAAGATACAAGTATTCAACGATACCCCACACTATAGAATTACAGCAAAATAAAGGAACCATCCCCACTTTACTACTAGGGGAGGTATAGTTCGGGAAATATTATTTGACCGACTGTTATCTTACTTACGACCTTTTATTTTGCGTTAACACTTACTAGACAATCAGCAGTCGAGCACTTTTCTATTGTTAATGATGCGAAACAAAAGGTCATAAGTAAGATAAGAGTCCGTCAAATAATATTTCCCGAATTATACACAACTGTTTTTTACATTTTAATCTACCACTTCGTCAACGTAATGAATATGTATACCTGAACCAAATTTCAAATTTCTAGTACTAACGGCCACTGAGCTATGCACCGGACAGACAGACGGACATGGCGAAACTATAAGAGTTCCTCGTTGTGTCATACTTCCTGGCGGTGACATGGTGTCGTACAGTATTCAAACTAACATCAAAAAAATGTACATGAAATGTACGACATTTTACGCTAATTTAAAAAAAAATGTACGACACGTACGAGACTAGAAAATGGTGTTAATCCGTCACTGCTAGGAAGCATATTTCCTGGCGGGGGCTATTTATTTTGTTATGTTGCGAGTCTTCAATGGGCATGTCAATTAAAAATATGTACGAAAATTGTACGTCTCGTGCGTGTAGTACAATTTTTTTTAATTAGCGTACAATTTCGTACATTTTATTGAGGTTAGTTTGTATACTGTACGACACCATGACACCGCCAGGAAGTATGACGCTCCTAGTTAACTACGGAACCCTAAAAGATGGTAGTAAGTGTCACCTCGGCGTTGCCGTGGACGGTCTCTCCACGGGGCTCGCGAGGCGGGGCGGGCTCGACGGCGAGCAGGCGCGGCTTGTCCTGGTTGGGGGAGTCACTGAGCTATGCAGCGGACAGACTTCACTATGGAACCCTACACAATGGCGGTATGTTACCTCGGCGTTGCCGTGGACGGTCTCTCCACGGGGCTCGCGAGGCGGCGCGGGCTCGACGGCGAGCAGGCGCGGCTTGTCCTGGTTGGGGGAGTCACTGAGCTATGCAGCGGACAGACTTCACTATGGAACCCTACACAATGGCGGTATGTTACCTCGGCGTTGCCGTGGACGGTCTCTCCACGGGGCTCGCGAGGCGGCGCGGGCTCGACGGCGAGCAGGCGCGGCTTGTCCTGGTTGGGGGAGTCACTGAGCTATGCAGCGGACAGACTTCACTATGGAACCCTACACAATGGTATGTTACCTCGGCGTTGCCGTGGACGGTCTCTCCACGGGGCTCGCGAGGCGGCGCGGGCTCGACGGCGAGCAGGCGCGGCTTGTCCTGGTTGGGGGAGTCACTGAGCTATGCAGCGGACAGACTTCACTATGGAACCCTACACAATGGCGGTATGTTACCTCGGCGTTGCCGTGGACGGTCTCTCCACGGGGCTCGCGAGGCGGAGCGGGCTCGACGGCGAGCAGGCGCGGCTTGTCCTGGTTGGGGGAGTCACTGAGCTATGCAGCGGACAGACTTCACTATGGAACCCTACACAACGGTATGTTACCTCGGCGTTGCCGTGGACGGTCTCTCCACGGGGCTCGCGAGGCGGCGCGGGCTCGACGGCGAGCAGGCGCGGCTTGTCCTGGTTGGGGGAGTCACTGAGCTATGCAGCGGACAGACTTCACTATGGAACCCTACACAATGGCGGTATGTTACCTCGGCGTTGCCGTGGACGGTCTCTCCACGGGGCTCGCGAGGCGGCGCGGGCTCGACGGCGAGCAGGCGCGGCTTGTCCTGGTTGGGGGAGTCACTGAGCTATGCAGCGGACAGACTTCACTATGGAACCCTACACAATGGTATGTTACCTCGGCGTTGCCGTGGACGGTCTCTCCACGGGGCTCGCGAGGCGGCGCGGGCTCGACGGCGAGCAGGCGCGGCTTGTCCTGGTTGGGGGAGTCACTGAGCTATGCAGCGGACAGACTTCACTATGGAACCCTACACAATGGCGGTATGTTACCTCGGCGTTGCCGTGGACGGTCTCTCCACGGGGCTCGCGAGGCGGCGCGGGCTCGACGGCGAGCAGGCGCGGCTTGTCCTGGTTGGGGGAGTCACTGAGCTATGCAGCGGACAGACTTCACTATGGAACCCTACACAATGGTATGTTACCTCGGCGTTGCCGTGGACGGTCTCTCCACGGGGCTCGCGAGGCGGCGCGGGCTCGACGGCGAGCAGGCGCGGCTTGTCCTGGTTGGGGGAGTCACTGAGCTATGCAGCGGACAGACTTCACTATGGAACCCTACACAATGGCGGTATGTTACCTCGGCGTTGCCGTGGACGGTCTCTCCACGGGGCTCGACGGCGAGCAGGCGCGGCTTGTCCTGGTTGGGGGAGTCACTGAGCTATGCAGCGGACAGACTTCACTATGGAACCCTACACAATGGTATGTTACCTCGGCGTTGCCGTGGACGGTCTCTCCACGGGGCTCGCGAGGCGGCGCGGGCTCGACGGCGAGCAGGCGCGGCTTGTCCTGGTTGGGGGAGTCACTGAGCTATGCAGCGGACAGACTTCACTATGGAACCCTACACAATGGTATGTTACCTCGGCGTTGCCGTGGACGGTCTCTCCACGGGGCTCGCGAGGCGGCGCGGGCTCGACGGCGAGCAGGCGCGGCTTGTCCTGGTTGGGGGAGTCACTGAGCTATGCAGCGGACAGACTTCACTATGGAACCCTACACAATGGTATGTTACCTCGGCGTTGCCGTGGACGGTCTCTCCACGGGGCTCGCGAGGCGGCGCGGGCTCGACGGCGAGCAGGCGCGGCTTGTCCTGGTTGGGGGAGTCACTGAGCTATGCAGCGGACAGACTTCACTATGGAACCCTACACAATGGTATGTTACCTCGGCGTTGCCGTGGACGGTCTCTCCACGGGGCTCGCGAGGCGGCGCGGGCTCGACGGCGAGCAGGCGCGGCTTGTCCTGGTTGGGGGAGTCACTGAGCTATGCAGCGGACAGACTTCACTATGGAACCCTACACAATGGTATGTTACCTCGGCGTTGCCGTGGACGGTCTCTCCACGGGGCTCGCGAGGCGGCGCGGGCTCGACGGCGAGCAGGCGCGGCTTGTCCTGGTTGGGGGAGTCACTGAGCTATGCAGCGGACAGACTTCACTATGGAACCCTACACAATGGTATGTTACCTCGGCGTTGCCGTGGACGGTCTCTCCACGGGGCTCGCGAGGCGGCGCGGGCTCGACGGCGAGCAGGCGCGGCTTGTCCTGGTTGGGGGAGTCACTGAGCTATGCAGCGGACAGACTTCACTATGGAACCCTACACAATGGCGGTATGTTACCTCGGCGTTGCCGTGGACGGTCTCTCCACGGGGCTCGCGAGGCGGCGCGGGCTCGACGGCGAGCAGGCGCGGCTTGTCCTGGTTGGGGGAGTCACTGAGCTATGCAGCGGACAGACTTCACTATGGAACCCTACACAATGGTATGTTACCTCGGCGTTGCCGTGGACGGTCTCTCCACGGGGCTCGCGAGGCGGCGCGGGCTCGACGGCGAGCAGGCGCGGCTTGTCCTGGTTGGGGGAGTCACTGAGCTATGCAGCGGACAGACTTCACTATGGAACCCTACACAATGGCGGTATGTTACCTCGGCGTTGCCGTGGACGGTCTCTCCACGGGGCTCGCGAGGCGGCGCGGGCTCGACGGCGAGCAGGCGCGGCTTGTCCTGGTTGGGGGAGTCACTGAGCTATGCAGCGGACAGACTTCACTATGGAACCCTACACAATGGCGGTATGTTACCTCGGCGTTGCCGTGGACGGTCTCTCCACGGGGCTCGCGAGGCGGCGCGGGCTCGACGGCGAGCAGGCGCGGCTTGTCCTGGTTGGGGGAGTCGCCGCCGCTGCCGCCGACGGACATCTCGGAGAGGGCGGAGATGACGCTGTCCATGTTGATGGTGGCTGTGCTGTCGCCTTCGCCCTGTGAGGTTCACCGTTTATGTAATTATTTATTTATTTATTAAGGAGACAACACAGAAACATACAGGGAAAGTATACAATGAAGTTTGGTTTAGATTTTGTAGGTACATATTATGCTTCCTTGAACGTATCTCAGTGAACATAAAATACCGATACAGAAATAGACACAATTATAAAGGAAAAACTGTTTTATGTGACATATCTACACTATATAGGTCAAAATAGATGCATGCTAAGTATTATGATAATCAATAAGGGCTAAGTGCTACTTTTACATAACTTTGAAACAGCTGATTTGAACTGGGCGCGTGATTTGGAGAATAGATCAATTTCACTGTGACATTTATTGTGGTGGTTACATAGTCTGTATATGGGTGCACGTTTACCAGCATTGGTCTGGATTTTAGGAAGACTGAAGAGGTGATTACACCTCGTTGATTTAGTAGGAGCGAGAGGAATTTTAACCTGGATAATATGGGCAATTCCACACGAGAGTGTAATGTGACCAATTTCTAGCGTATTCATTTATTAACCTTTTAACCGCCGTGAATGTTTCATCGTTCGTGCCCGCATCTCCATCAATACAAAATTACACCACGCAGATCAGAACTTGCAATTGAATGGGACTAATTTGTACATCATAAAACCAGACCTTTGTCAGACTATGGCAAGGTGAGCTGGATATTGATTGTCTGATATATCAGACCACAGCGGTTAAAAGGTTAATTGTGCAAATTTTAATGTTATTATATCTACATATCAAAATGATAGTTATGTAGATATAATGTAACACTTAAACTTGGGTCATAAGTAAATAAACACACGATGAAATACATGGTCACTTTCATTACAGTTACAAGGGTCTATAAAATTGGCGTTTTTGACCGAAGACTTTTTTAACTTACTTAGATTTTTTTTTGTTTCAACGGTGCACTGTGTAACAAAGTTTCTTTCACATTAGTAATTTTTTTTCTTAAGTAATATTCAATAATAAATGAAAACTACTTGCCATATACACGGTGCTCGTGAGCATTCCGAAAGATTTTAATGCTGGATTCCTGACCACATTTAGAGTCTTTAATGTTATATAAAATTTCCTGGATTCGGCTTGGTTTCAGAGATAATCAACCTTTTTTCGACGTAACTCGTCATTTAACTTCTTTATGATTACAATGCCACCACAATGTGTTCTAATATTACCACACCTTTTGCCTGACAATCAAAAAATACGAATACACTTGACGAAATAACCTGTATCTAAAAAAACAATTGAATTAAATAATTTAAACAAATTGTTGTTATGATAAAAAGTACTGGAAATGTTAAGAAGTATTCAAAAAGACTAAAAATTCTCATCCTCGGTCAAATTTGTTGTTCGTCTTTATCTTAATCCGTCTCGTTCTTAACTCGTCATAATTTTCTTTCGTCGTGTTCGCTGTTAAATCTATGTTTTTCGTATATTTTCATAGACTTAAGTCGGTACCAATTTAGAATATGACGAAATACGAAACGACAAAAAACGATTCAGTCGAAATAAGAAAAAGGTCAACAACTTATTATGGTCAAAGACGACAATGACTGCAGACTAACTTGACGAATGAAGAATGGGTGACGAAAGCAGAATCGGACAAATTTAGGAACGTGACGAAAAACGAATGAGTCGACCCAAGAGTATACCATATTTTACGTTTATTTTGATGCCTAGAATGCACAGTTAAAATCTTTCGCAATGCTCGCGAGCACCGTGTATTATGCTGCCGGTCCATATGTTTCGAATCGATATAAATATATGATAGTACCTGGTTTTATGAAATAGAGATATACAAAACACACCTTAGAAGTGTCTAATATTACTGGCAACATTTATTTTATTTTTATTTTCACGTTTAAAAATTATACACAAAATTCATTGTATGAAAAATAGACTTTTCACAAAATTCTCCATACAAAACGCCAATTTCATAGGTACAAATTACACCTTTTTTAAAACAACCTCTATGGCACTGATCCCACCAAAAGCGAGTTAGCGATTGATACCTCGGCTATAAAAACGACCAAATGATAATAGCTGCCGTGTAAAGAAAAGAGACACGGCGACATTTGTTGACGCTGAGCTAGTAATTATACTAACTGAGCGAGTGGCTACAAATTAAGGCGAGGTAAGCGTAGAATTCCCGTTTGTTTTTTTCAGTTTTCTCAATAATACTACTTCCTTATGAAGTAAAACTTATATATGTTACATTTGAGAACTTGATCTATCGCGCATTGATTAGTATTAAGTATTTAAGCAAACTTCGCTCTATAAAAAACGATCCCAAACATAGGTCTAATCTCTGCATGAAAACTCATTTTGCTAAGAAACTACATAACTTTGCCAAGAAAAAAATATATTAGAAGAAACGTCAAAGTCTGTGTCAACGATTAACAAGAAGAAATCATTAATATTGTAAGAATTATATTTCATCTTACAAAATATGTGAAATTATTCTCCCGGATCGCTCCTGCTGTCATCTTTCAGTCCCAATCGGGACCTGTTGGAGGGAGGACGTACGTCAATTTTGAGCACCGCTGTCGTCAACCAAACTATCTTTAAGATTGATGTGATAACACATAAAAAAATGTTATCATCACTGGGGCTTCGGAGACTGAATAAACATAAGTGGTGAGTGACTAAATTAATAGAATTATGTTATTCAATATATTAAACCAAAACAATAACAAACATATTACACAGTATAGATAAAAACAGTAGGATGACTACTGGTGATAAGACCATGACACATTTTGACATGACGAAAATAGTGAAATAATTAAGAATGGTACCTAGTACCTACTCGTATCTATTAAAAATAGGATTTTATATCCATAATAGTTCGTTATCATCCAATAAAATTTTAAAAACACAATTTATTTTGGAATTCGAATTATTTTATGAAATGTTTTGCAAGCAGTCGCACTATATTGATTTAAACTTTCACGACTATCACTCATATTTTAAATACAAACGGGTCCTAATCGCGTAAACATACGTTTAATTATATCCTGACGTTACACCCGTGGTCGCAGGCAGACATGAGTATCAATAAAATACTACTAATAATATACTATCAATAAAAAAAATTATGGAAAATAATGCGAATTGTTACGAAGCATACCGAGAATTAGTACATTTCGATTCAAGTGCGAAAAAAATTAAGTACTAAAGGAGTGGAGATAAATTAAAGCACGACCGAAGGGAGTTACGAACTTCGTTTCCGCACGTGTATCGTACGACGTTTTTCAGTACATATGGCCCTCCGAAGATTTCGACCTGACGTAAAATGAACCACTTCTCGCACAAGCGCGTAAAAATGCGCAATCTGTACTGAGAAATAAGCTTTTCATAAAAAAAAATTAATGGAAAAATATACGAATGACTAAAGTTGCTATAGGGAATGGCGCCCACTATGTTACATTTGCATGAAGGGTAAATTAATAAAAAATTAAAAAAAATTAAAAATATTACTTGATAAATGTGATCTATTATCTATACCAATGATATGGTACATATTTATTGTAACGGTGAAAAAGTAACCCTGTATAATAACACAGATAAACTTGACCATGTACAGTGATCGTACTAATAATGTGGATGACATTAAATCACCTATAGAATGTTTTCAAAAAATATTTTTACTATTACTATTTTTACTAAAACGAAAGTGTCATTTGCAATAAGTAAAATAAGTACATAATGCCGTTCTTTTACTAATGTTTTAAAATACACAATTGAATGTCGAATTTACAAGAATATTGTTATAATTTACCCTTTTTGGAGATACGTGACAAAAACATGTACGTGCTGTGCAAAACATACTAAACATAGAACCAACATTCAAATGCATTTTGGAGATAACACAATATATTGGAGATAAGAAATATAGAGCCAAAGAAAACGCAAATAGTATTAAAGACTGTATCGTTTATTATAAATACAAGTTTAACCTGGTCTAACTTTTGAAATATGTATTATTTTGCGTTTCTATGTTCTGAGTCTATGGTGTGTACGTAATGTATGGCTACTTTCCAAATTGTTTCTTTTAGGGGCTTTATCGTGCTTAAAATATTGCCTATCAAACGTATTTCGGACAAACCTATACAGCTGAATGTAAGACTATTTCAGCGACTCCATGGTACTATTTTAAGAAGCAATAGGTCAAGATGCTACCCGAGTATATCATCTTAACGGAGTCTTCATGATTCCCCAATCAGGCATACACAAATAAAATGTGGTGGATTTTATGTTTTACATAAAATCGGATTTTTACACAACGTTTTAGATGCCCTTCACTTTCTTATGCGTGCGAGAACAGCGAAGCAGCTATAAAAATCAGCCATACATAAAATCCTTAATGAAACACCATGGACCATGGGCTTGATCCATAGTTAGAACAGGTAGATATAAATGCTCCATGACAGTTATATTAGATGTCAAAGTCAAAATACACGTAAGCTACATACCATATTCTCTTTAAAGTATCCTTTCACAAATTCAGGTCATTTTTTTGGGCAATATAAGAGCTATGGCAATATTTAAATGTTTGACATTACGAAGCACATGAAAGCGTGTCTTTCAAAGTACGATTTTTTTGCGTGTGATGTCGTCTTTTTCGCAAAACGTGAATTTTCTTGTAATAAATACTTGTCCGAAATTTTTTTTCATTACTCAGGAGATCAGGATTTTGGATTCGGTTAGTTGTGTCTAATCCAGATGGTTTACGTCGAGTTTCTAGGATGAAATGTGTACCTTATTAAAGCAGTAATTAGACACATGTATGTTTTTATATAAACATGTAATATAAAAAATTATGGCCAAGTAAAGTCGTATTTATAATTATATTTCGTCGCTTCATTTTTCAGATATAATTATAACCACGTAGTACTTTAAGTATGCAGGTAGCTTTCGCACAATATAAAAAGTATTTTTTGACTAATAAAACTAAAACCAACTTCCGGCGGTTTCTATGCCTACCTTCCGGTCGCTTACCGAGTGCAGTCGACGGTCTTTGTTCCTCATTCTTTATTTGTGCGAGGTAGCGCGCACACGTCAACCAACATGCCGAAGCGCAGCACTCAAGAGCGCATCGAATTTCATAAAGAAAAAATTAGAAGATTAGAAAACACGACTCGACGGCGGCGAGTTATTTATTCGTCATCATCAGATTCTTCGGAAGACGAAGATAACAATGGTGAGTAAAATTTAATTGTCAACGGTTATTCTGAAGTTTAAATTTTTAACGGGCGTGTTTCGTTAGTTTACTGTGCAATCAAGTCAGGCTATGCATCTAATGCATACGTACGTTACGTACGGTATCCTAGAGGCGGATCGTGAATCCGCCCGAGGGAAAAAACATTCGAGTTACCCACCAGCCTGGAGGTGAATCGTGAATTCACACGAAGGTAGGGCTTCGAATTCCGCTACCGGGAGGTGACTCGCGAAGTCTCACGAAGGAAAAAAGCGGCAAAGCCTACTTAATGCACATAACGAAACAATAATAATAAAATTGGGGTCATCAAACTACGGGCTGCGGGCCGTACACGGCCCGCCACCCCCACTAATCCGACCCGTGCCAAGTCCGAAATCGGACCCACGGAGAAGAATCGGGAGGCCCTAAGTATATCCGTTACACCCCTAGCCTAGAGGTTAATCGTGAATTAACACAACGGCAATTTCATAATTTTTACGTACTACCCACAAAAATATTATAAATTATGCCGTAAGTAAAATCTATCTCTAAAAGTGGGATTACGGCTAGTGGGTTTACTAGAAGTGGCGTGACGTTCATAGAACCAGATTTTCAAAAAAAAAATATTATTTTAATGAGGTCCGTATTTTACATACTACGGAATCGTACGTAACAAATGAATGTTACGCCACTACTACGCAACGTCGTAGTTAAACAGTTTATACTGACTTGCGTTTTTATATGTTTACAGTAACGCAAAACGATACAGCACAAG
Source organism: Thaumatotibia leucotreta (assembly GCA_025490895.1). Taxonomy (NCBI): domain Eukaryota; kingdom Metazoa; phylum Arthropoda; class Insecta; order Lepidoptera; family Tortricidae; genus Thaumatotibia; species Thaumatotibia leucotreta. The sequence goes on from JALPQI010008155.1 coordinate 23,012, forward strand.
ACCAGGTTGTCTCTCAACCATCAACCGGCGAACCACAGACCGTGGCAGTGCAAGACACATCGCCTCAGTTGGAGCCCGATATCTTGGAGGCGCTAGGCAGTAAAACTGAAGATGGACCCGAATATGGAGACAAGATCCACGAAGACTTAGTCAAGCTATGGCTGCCTATATTGAAGAAAGGCATACAAAAGGAAGAAAAAGAGAAAATACTCAAAGTATACTTAGTCCCCCAAAATTGTACGTTACTACAGGCGCCGAAATTGAACCCAGAGATCTCGGCCGCCATCGGAGAATCGTCTCGTAATAGGGATAAGAAAATAAGTAACATACAACAACAGTTGGGACAGGGCATCACGGCTGTCTGTAAGGCGATCGACATACAGCTCGGCCCAAATACAGACAAACTGAAAACAATTAAAACCCTCAGTGACGCCTGTCGGATCCTAAGCGACGTGCATCACGCACAGACTCAGGCGAGGATAAACCTCATAACGCCGGCGCTAGACAAACAGTTCCTTGCAATGACGCAAGAGACAAATCGAGATGAAACGTTGTTCGGAAACACGTTATCTGAAAAAATTAAAGCGTCCAAAACGATCGAGAAACAAGGACTTCAAATTAAAAAAGTCGGCCCAACTCCATCCACTTCGACGGCCCGTCCGCCTCAACATCGGGGAAACTCGACGTGGCCTCCCCGCTCCCCGCTCATCAAGATGACGCGGGGAGGCCCGAGGAAGAAGTCATCGTGGCGCCGCAAGCCCAGCACGACCCCTGCTGCCCAGGCGACGCCGGCCAGCAAGCCGTACCGGCGTGCCCAGCCAGCGCGGCAATAACTCAGGTACAGCATGCTGGTAGAATTCGTTTTTTCTACGATTGCTGGCGACAGGTTACAAATAACACTTCTGTTTTGAATTGGATCCGAGAGGGATACGTCATTCCATTCGATACTGAAGTCGTCCAGCACGCGGTACCTAACAACCTTTGGCCTATTGGAGACAGGCTTGAAATTGCTGTAGCCATTCAAAATTTGTTGAACTTAGGAGCGGTATCCGAATGTCTTCCATTGCCAGATCAATTTTTGTCAAAAATATTTCTGGCCGATAAACCGAACGGAGGCAAAAGATTCATTTTGAATCTAAAGTCGTTGAATAAGTTTATCACCACTAATCATTTCAAAATGGAAGACTACAGAACTGCTTCTAGGCTCATACCAAAAGACGGATTTCTAGCTACGATAGATTTAAAGGAAGCGTACCTTTTAGTACCTATTCATAAATCACAAAGAAAATATTTACGCTTTAAATTCGTGGACAACGAAGCACGTCCATTAACGTATGAATTTACAGCCTTACCTTATGGTATTTCGGTGGCACCGCGAGTCTTCAGTAAAGTCATGAGAGAAGTCATAACTTTCCTCAGATCACGTGGCTTCAAATCCGTCATATATTTGGATGACATCTTATGTATAGGCAAAGATTATACTGAATGCGTCAACAATGTCAGTGAAACTCTGAGAGTATTAAACTGCCTTGGATTTGTCATAAATTACGACAAAAGCTGTTTACAACCAAGTAAAACTTGTAAATTTCTCGGCTTCGTATACAATACCACGGAGTTGTCATTGTCATTACCTATAGACAAACAAAACAGAATTGCACAATTGGTAAATAAATTTTTGTCCCTGCCCCGCTGTACAATTCGAGAGTATGCACAGCTAATTGGCGTTCTAGTAGCTGCATGCCCAGCCTTGCGCTATGGGTGGTTATACACAAAAACCCTGGAACGCGAAAAATATTTATTTCTGCAAAACACAAATAACTATGAGACGAAAGTTAACCCTCCAACATCAATCATCAGCGATCTGACGTGGTGGGCCAACAATATAATAAATTCTAAGTGCCCTATGAGAACAATAAAATACGACAAAGTCATCTTTAGCGACGCATCCCTTTCGGGATGGGGAGCTGTCTGTGGAGAGGATCGCGTTAATGGTTATTGGAGAGAAAGTGAGCGAAACAACCACATTAACTATCTCGAATTGCTGGCAGTTTTCTTGGGCTTGAAAAGCTTGGCAAAAAATTGTACCAACTGTTCAATACTGTTAAGAGTGGATAATACCACTGCGTTGAGTTACATCAACAGAATGGGCGGAATACAATATCCGCATCTGAATGATCTTACTAGATTAATCTGGCAGTGGTGCGAGACACGAAATATCTGGTTATTTGCCTCGTATATTAATACGAGAGACAACATTGAAGCTGATGAGGAATAGAGAAGAATTAACCCAGATATAGAATGGGAACTCTCGCAAACAGTTTATCAAACGATAGTAAATACACTCGGACAACCGGAGATAGATTTGTTCGCGTCTCGCACCAACGCCAAGTGCCAAAATTACATGTCGTGGAAGCGAGATCCTGATGCTCAATCAATTGACGCATTCACAGTGAATTGGAAACAACATTATTTTTACGCATTTCCTCCATTCTCGGTAATGTTGAAATGTATAGAAAAAATAATTGAAGACGAAGCAACAGGTATTGTGGTATTTCCATACTGGCCATCACAATCCTGGTTTCCGCTTTTGAAAAGCGTATTAGACTCTGAAATACTTTATTTCGGCCCTCATAAAAACCTATTGCATTCGCCTTTCAGGAGCCACCACCCGCTGTACAGGCAGCTTACCCTGGGTGTCGCCAGGCTCTGCGGGAAGCCTACACACGACAGGGCTACACTGCAACCGCAATAAGTTTAATGTTAGCTTCGCTCGCTGATAGCACGGTAAAACAATATAACTGCTCGCTTAAACTTTGGTGGGACTTTTGTTTGATTAACAAAATAGATTTCTTTGATAGTTCCAATAAATCTGTAATATCATTTTTGTCTGAGCAGTTTTGTAATGGATCGTCTTATGGAACTATTAATAGCCATCGATCGGCCTTATCTCTGCTGCTAAGGTCAAACAAAATCGGAACTGACGCAGCAGTAAAACGATTACTGAAAGGCGTCTATAAGAGCAAGCCTCCATCGCCAAAATACGATAGAACATGGGATCCAAAAATCGTTTTAGATTATGTTTCAAACTGGGCACCTCATGCCGATGTTTCTCATGAAAATTTAACGAAAAAATTAGTTATATTATTGGCCCTATGCACAGCACATCGGGTTCAAACGCTGTCATTAATTAAAATAAACAATATTTATTTTACACCAAACGGAGCCCAGATTTTCATCACGGACATCATAAAAACCTCTGGCCCTAACAGAGAGCAACCTGTATTGATGCTCCCATATTTTCACGAAAATCCGAAAATATGTCCAGCTACAGCGTTGAAAGATTATTTAGATTTAACAAATAATATGAGAGATAACACCATCAGAAGCCTACTAATTACTTATAAGCGTCCTTACAAAGCGGCATCAGCACAGACGATTAGTAATTGGATCAAAAAAGTTTTATCAGCGAGCGGAGTCGATGTGACGGTATATGGGGCACATAGTGCTAGGCACGCCTCCACGTCAGCGGCTAGAGCAGCCGGCGTCAGCATCGATGTCATTCGGAAGACAGCGGGCTGGTCTAGCTCCTCGCAGACGTTCGCTAGGTTCTACAACAGACCGGTTGTAGATCAATTTGAATTTGCACGATCCGTTTGTTTAGCAAATAAGGCAACAGCAAGTTCATTATTGTGACTGGTCACCATCCCATATGTTAATATTGTTACATAATGTTGAATTGTTGATTAATTAAGAAATAATTAATAAATAACGAGAATACTCTTGTATGTTAAATAAAACAAAGTTTCATAATTTGTCAACTGTCTATTTACATCACCAAAACTTACCCTCATATCTCTAAACATCTACGTGGTTATAATTATATCTGAAAAATGAAGCGACGAAATATAATTGATGATCAAACGAACTTCTTGAAGTGAAGTTCGATCGATATTATATGAGTCGCTTCATTTGAAGATATATGAGTTCCCTCCCACCCAAAAACCCAATAGTAAGTTTTGGGAATTATTATACTCTGAAGAGAATGAGGAACAAAGACCGTCGACTGCACTCGGTAAGCGACCGGAAGGTAGGCATAGAAACCGCCGGAAGTTGGTTTTAGTTTTATTAGTCAAAAAATACTTTTTATATTGTGCGAAAGCTACCTGCATACTTAAAGTACTACGTGGTTATAATTATATCTTCAAATGAAGCGACTCATATAATATCGATCGAACTTCACTTCAAGAAGTTCGTTTGATCATCAATAAATGATACATCCTTTAATATAGGCCTCACAAAGGGTTTAGCAGCCTTACCGAACAAAAGGTGCCTTTCCCCATGGATGAGGTCAATATTTTAGGTGGTGTACTAGCAGGACCTAAGAATACTCCATGCTTAATATCAGCTCTAGATCTTCTTTTGTTTTAGAGTTATTCAAGATAATGTAAAATATACAGGGTGCCGTTGAAAGTGGTATATTTCGTAAACTGTTCAAGTTAGATCAACCAAACAAAATTGTCTTTGATAACAATAAAATAAACTACAAAATGCATATTTTTAATCTGCATCTTGTCCTTATTTTTCATAATAAAAAAAGGGTTCTTGTTTTTTTTCCATATTTTTTTTATTTCACGCGGAGGTACATTATCTTGAATAACTCTAAAACAAAAGAAGATCTAGAGCTGATATTAAGCATGGAGTATTCTTAGGTCTTGCTAGTACACCACCTAAAATATTGACCTCATCCGTGGGGAAAGGACCTCTTGTTCGGTAAGGCTGCTAAACCCTTTTATGATAGCAGCAAGTATACCCTGGGTGTAACTACAAAATACAATCAATACATCTTTCATCCTGTATAAATGTAATGGATTTACTCGCGATTATTATATTACTTTGTGAAATATGCAGCACGGAAGCTTAAGCTGAAATAAAAATAAAAGCATTATCCTATAATGCAAAATTAGGTACGTTATTTTTGCGTCATCTGCATGATTAGTTCGACCCCTGATCATCATGTATAATTATATACTTTTTTCGTGGACAGTCCATCAAAAATTTTAAAAATCAGCATGTTTGCATCATTTTTTATGAAATTGTACGCCTGATACGCATTATAGGACCGCGGATCTATAACGAGTTTCGTATTAAATATTAATGGGATAGTCTCGCATCCGTGTATTTTCTAAATTTACCGTCTACTTTACACATGGCTTGCTAGAGCTTGCCAGATTATAAATTAATCACTTATATTATTATTATGTTACACTATGTCGTTTCGATTCACACTAGTCACATAGTTGTAGTACTGTAAATATTTTCACTATGAGTATTACAGTATCACGTCATCATTGACGGCGACTGTCACGGGTATTAGCGGAGGCTGGATGACTCTGGATGACTGAATAATATGGCCTTAATAGCTTCGTTTTATGCGTAGCACTGCCGACCGTAGAAGTGACCCATTAATTATAGCTAGATTTTTCTGACAAGAACAAAATATTGACAAAATTAAATATCCTTGGATTGCGCTAGAAATACATCGAGTTGTAAGTCACTCTTTCCTTTCTAAGGCTGGTGGTTCAGTGTCACGCGGACCCGCGCGGAGCAATATGTATGGCGCAGATGCCTCCGCGCCAGTCTGAAACGCGCCATTGATTCAATACATATTGCTCCGCGCGGGCGGGTCCGCGTGACACTGAAACCAACCTAAGTGAAGGGTCCACGGAAAAAACATATCCAATGCTTAAAAAAATCAGGGCAAATTTATACCTTATTCTATTAAAAGTAAGGTGATTTTCCTTCTGTATTTTGAATTGACTAGACATGTTCTTTCCGTGGACCCTTCAAGTCATTGTACAAAAAGTATCATGTGCACTAACAAATCTTTTCTCATTGAATAATTAATTAGTACCTAGTACAGGAACCAAATAAATACTCATATTAGTATAGTTGGATAAAAAGTAATCTGATTACTTCTATTTCTTTTTACTTGTGGAATGTGGAATCTTCTTTACAAATTCCTCATACAAAGTGTAATCGGTGGTAGTAATCAGACTACTTTTACTCTGCATATTAGACAGTTGAAACAATTTACCTTCTGTGGTCCAGGCTTGAAGAAATGTAGGTAGCAGTATCCTCGGAAACCCTAAAAATAATAAAACAAATTAACTTTTCAATTCATGTAATAGAAGATAGAATGTGCAATAGGTGGACGAGCCCCGACGTGGGTTCAATTCCCACCTCCTTGGACGTTGGTCTTGGTTTTTTTCTTTGGCATATGACATCTAATATTTATAATTAATTTTATAATTTTTAAATTAATTGTTTCAACCACTCAGCTCGTGGGTGGGCCCTCCACAAGGTGGACTGATGACTTGGTAAAGATCGCAGGAGTCCGCTGGATGCGGATGGCGCAGGACCGGTCATTGTGACAATCTTTTTGGGTCTATATTGAGCACTTGAGCAGTGGACGTCTATGGGCTGATATCTACGAACAAATAAAACATGGAAGCCGCACGCCATACTAAATTGCCTTTCAAAAACGGTCCTGAATTTTAGTTGACAAGTCGCTGCCCCAATATTACAAGGTTGTATGTTACATGAACATCGAATGGAGATAATTAGCTTTGAAAATAAGTATAACTGTATTTCTCTGGTTACAGATCTGGTAGATAAACGAATATGTCAATGGTAGAAACCCAAATATACTTATGCCAAAAACACAAAAATACGCCTTATTCATTCAATTATTTATTAAATATAAACAATTTGTTATTTACATAGAACTTTGGTCCCTTTAGGTAAAAATTCTGCTGAGTAACATAGGACTTTGTTTGTCTCTACCGTAATACGTAGTACTAAAAAAATTTAGTTAAGTGGAAAAATGAGGAATATATAAAGGGAGCAGGTGATTGGAGGCCGAGCCACAGGCGAACAGTATACAGGGTGTTTATTTAGATCTTTTATAGTAATATAGTATGTTTAATGAATTTCGTTTTGGTTTACTAATTATTAAAAACAGTTTCGTAGTAATTTACATCTGCTCTTGGCATCCACCTGTACATTGATTTTATGGTATCTATTTTAGATTTTCCTAAAACGTGTTTCTTCAAAATCTTTGGAGTACCACAAATATTGCCGTTATTCTGCCTTCGGGTTCTTTGGGGTTTTAAATTATTTTTTTTATATGTTTCCTCTGTGTGAGACTCTTTGTAGCTCACTTCAAATACCGATTGAGTGAACTTTAATTCCATCACTTTAGAAAATGGCACCAGTGCATATTTAAGCCCCGAACCTGCTTTTTGAAAATCTAGGAATTCGTTTTGACTCATTTGCATGATGCAGTAGGGTTTTACTGAGTTCACCTGTTGAATGAGTCTAATTACATTTAATGGTGAGTAATATTCCGATTTTTTCAAGACTCTGTCAATACAACTGTGCACATTATCAATTTCTTGTATACAGGAATGTCCAGGAGTTGAGAATTTCATGACGATTTCTCTCAAATTTGGATAATTGCCTAAAATACATCTCATAGCAAAACTCATGAAGCTGTTGCGATTCTGTGGCACGCAGCTATCACTCCACAGTATAATTGAGCTAAATTGGGGGTTTTCATTTAAAACTTGCTTTAAAATTGCAAACATAGCACTTGCTATATCATTCCCACCCCTGCCCGCAATAGCTTCAGTCCAAATAGCACAATAAACTTTTTTATTAGTGGATAAATGAGCAGTCAAGTTGTACGTTGCAAATTTGCTTTTATAAAAGAAATTGCTTACATCTGCCTTGGGACACGTTAGCACATTTTCCATGTCAAAGCATAATACTGGGATATTTCCTTTTCTATCCTTGTTACGATTTTTTCGAGCAGCTTCTTTCTCCAGTTTGTGTGTATTAATTTTTCGAAGAAAATCTGGCAGTAAAGTTTCACCTTCTTTATTTTTTACTTTCAGCTCTTCACACAAATCACACCTGTCCTTTTTTGGTCTTTGAAAATACAAATTGAAATCATTGCAGAATACTTGACGGTATTTTTCTTTTTTGACAGGTATTCTATTCTTATTTATTATCCAGTCTTTGTACAGGGAAAACATTTTACTCATGTTTAAACTACGCTCTAGATACTCTCTAGTGGTATTTTTTCTGCAGTAATGTGATGAAATCCGGGGAAAGCTATTGATATGTTCCTTGACGAGCAATATATCACCCTCATGCGTGACACGTTTGGTATGCTTACCTTGTTTACAAGATACAGTAGTTTTTGAGTTAGCGTTTGATAGTTTGTGCACATTGTAGATCGGTTTTTGGCTAATAGCAAGAGTATCGCAAAAAAACGTCTTGCAAACTCTTATTTGTTCAGATTTTACGGTGAAGAAATAATGATAGCACACCTTTTTTTTTGAGTTTTCGCCAGTATTTCCATTACGTCTTCTCTTAGGAAGTTCACAACTCGTATTGCTTATCAAAAACATTCGCTTTTCATCTGAAGTCAGGTTATAATAATCAGTAAAGATGTCAATTTTTTCGTCATCCGTAATTTTTTGGCTGCATTTGTAAATACACTTATTTATGCAGTCTTTGCTGTTTTTAACAAACTTTGCTGGTATTATCTTTTTTCTACTAGATACATACTCTAAACCCTTGTTTCGAGCCTCCTTCCTTTTTTTACACGCCCATTCCTTTTCGTTTCTCTTTCTCTTGCGTGTATTTTTTTTTTCTTTTTGATCGGCATTGGAGTTACTGAAAAATAGGATTGAATAATGAAACCTTAAATGCGACCTCTTTCTATTACAAACCTGTGTTGATTTTGACAAATGTCAAAAAACTAGATACGTTTCATCTGGTCTTTTGGTGTGTTTAATTAAAATACAACATGTGCAAAAATATAATACTGAATCTAATCAAAAGACAACATGGACTTATGCCGAATCATCTTTGTGACAGAACAAATATTTTCTGTAAAAACGTTAATGTCCATTTCGTACTTATGATGTATAAGTATAACCGTAAGAGCCGCAAGCAAGATATAGCAGATGAAGAACATAATGAAGATATATGGTTCGCTAATCATGTAGAAAGAATTCACTTCTGTGTGGCGATGCGAGAAAGGCCAATAGACAGACGAATTCTCAGGAAGATTTTTGATATTTAAAAAGTACCTTGAAGCATTTGCAGCGTGATCGGCTTCCGTATCGTCTTCGTCATCACTATTGCCGTACGTCATAATGAACTCCATAGCGAAAAACAATTTTCTTGGTTGAATTTACTTGCTTTCTCAAACACGAATATTAAGATTGTGAAGCAAAATTAAATTAAATGTCATAGTACCAGTTTTTTTTTTATTTTCAAATAAGGAATAACAGGTGTCTATTAAATTACTATGTAAATGATACGATGCAGGCCACGTTTCTCTAATAAAGAGATCGATCACACGTTAGTCACACGTCATATTATATGCTTATCCTGCCTGAGTATTGTAAGTAGGTGTGATTTTATACATGAAATGCAATAAAATACACTTTAATGGTAAAGGGTTATCTTATCAAATTCCATATATATTACTATTAATATCACATAATATGATATAGCCACTTATACAACAGGTAATAACAATCAAACAAACATAGAACCTTGTTGCCCTTGTTAGTTTTGTAACCACAACATAGAACCATGTAACATCGGGATTTTCGCACTATTAGCTGACGATATTAAGATACAGATTTCAGTAAAATATAGCTAAAGACACGTAGAATTACGTACCAATCATAACTCACATTATGGGAAAATGTAACATACAACCTTGTAATATTGCGGCAGCGAAGTGTCACTCCCTCTTCAATGCATCACGTTAATGAATTTCAATATCAACCCATAAAAACTTACACCGCCATTTAAAAACAGTTTTGATTGGTCCGTCAAAGTTTTGATTGGCTATATTCTATACACATTTGTCAAAGATGTTGCGCCGAAATATGCGCGGTGTTAAGGAAAGCGCCACGTCCTGCCCATCTTGGCACAATTGAACAATTGTTTTTCGGGGCATTTTTCAGCTGGCGTTAGACGTCCATGTTATATATGGTCGCAGGCTGATATGATGAAACTACAGTATAAATGAAGAAGTCTTACCTTCCAGACCATGATCTGAGGTTTGACGCCGCGCTCGGATAGAGCCTGCTTCAGATCGCGCACCCGCGTGTTCGGGCTGATGTTCGAAATCTGTGACAAATGTGACATCTGTGAGTTTCTGTAATTGGCTACTTGTAGTTACTTAATTGTCCAATGATTACACGGCTATTGGATCTCAAAATAAAATATTAAACCTTGCAGCGCGGAATACGGCAGTCTTTGAAAAATTGCGCCATTTTCAAAAGATTTCTTGAGTGGCTCGACATGATATGATTAAGAGTACATATCTTTATTGTACGTATCCGATACCACTATTGTAATTATTGGCAATCGTACCTACGATTAGCTTGTTTGTATTTCGTATGTGATAACTTTTGTATGTCTGTAATAGGCTGAAATTGGAGATACTAACTATGTAATAAGATCTTTTATGTACACCCATTTTCTAACAAATAAAATATTCTTATTCTTATTCTAAAGGAGGAGGTTCTCGATTTGACTATGATTTTTTATGTTTATTACCACATAACTTCCGACTGGATGAACAAATTTTGATGATTCTTTTTTTATTTAAAAGCTGATGCTTACCGATTGGTCCCATTTTAATTTGGTCCAGTTCTGACGATGGCATCCATAAGAAAACCCTATATGTAAGTCATTCATAAATTTGCATTATGCATGTGCACGACAAATGGATGAATAATATCACGCCAACCGATTTTCTTTTTTTGACGTTGGTTATCATCGCTTAAAGTCGGCTTCTTTTTAATTTGGTAATTATTTCGGATTCTACAGGCAGATGGCATAAACATAGTAAGGTCCGACCGAGACCCATATTTTAGTCTCGGCCGAGACCGAGACCGAGAATAAATTTGATTCTCGGCCGAGACCTGGTAGAAAGGATAATAAACGTATAAATTACAAAAAAAACCCTAGCAAATACCTATAGTAAGTCCAATGTCAAACTAAAAGGAATTTTTTTGGACATTTTATTTTTTCGATTTTTTTTTTGTAGGTACACCACAAACATTTTAGGTATTTTTATCGATAGTATGATAGGGGTCGCTTACTCTAAATTATTCCTTCCGTTCATTTTAAAGTGAAATTGAATTGAAGTCAGTTCATGTCAATTTGACACCAATAAAATCGCAGTAAGTTCGCGAGATGGCATCAAGCTCGCCAATTACAGCTCATTACGAATCTGGGCCACGGCCGAGAGTACCGGCCATTTTAGGCCGAGAGCCGAGAGGGATATCTCGGCTCGATTTTTGGCTCAGAATGCCGAGACCGAGATAAAACATAGCCGTGTGTTCCCCATAGTTACCTTGACAGAGAAGTCGATGACTGGCCGCTGTTTCCTCGGACGACGCGGTTTGTGTTCCTCCTTGTTTTCCTTGTCGTCTTTCTTGTCTTTTCCCTTGCCGCTGTTGCGGCGCGGCCCACGGCGCGGCTCGGCGCCTTTACCCTCTTCGCCTTCTGTTGTGTTGCCCAGCTATGCTATTCTCTTATTGACGCATTCGACGCTGCGTTCGTCAACGAGCTCGATGTCGAGACAGCCTTGTCTAAAATCCTAGCTGTTTGATTTGACATTAGGAATCGAGGCTGTGAGCGAGGTTGTGGGCGAGTTCGTCGCTGTTTTTCGTTAGAGAATACGAAGTTCATAGATTAAACGTCAAACTTTCGACGCAATGTAGTTCCAGCTCACGCCGCATTCGTCGCCGAGCACTAGTGTCGTTTAAAGTACATTAGTGAATACCATTTTTAGGCTCGACGCTGCCGCAGCACTGACACAGCGCTGACAGCAAGGCGGTTTCCTTAGTGAATAACACTGCAGTTACCTTGACAGAGAAGTCGATGACTGGCCGCTGTTTCCTCGGACGACGCGGTTTGTGCTCCTCCTTATTTTCCTTGTCGTCCTTCTTGTCTTTTCCCTTGCCGCTGTTGCGGCGCGGCCCACGGCGCGGCTTGGCACCTTTGCCCTCTTCGCCTTCTGTTGTGTTGCCCTGAAGAATAATTGTAATTAGTAAGGGTCGGACATAAAGTTACTGACATAGCCCTCCGGATTAGTAAGCTGAAGTGGCAATGGGCAGGCCACATTGCACGCAGAGCAGATGGTCGATGGGGTCGAAAAGTGCTCGAGTGGAGACCACGGCTAGGCAAACGCAACGTAGGACGTCCACCCACAAGATGGACAGACGACCTCATGAAGGTCGCCGGGACACGCTGGATGCAGGTTGCATCTAACCGGTACATGTGGAGGTCCAGAGGGGAGGCCTATGTTCAGCAGTGGACGTCTTGTGGCTGAGATGATGATGATGATGATGAAGGGTCGGAACTATGGGTGCAAAACTTCAATAAAACTTTAAAATTGACATATGGGAACACTTTAGCCAAGAAAAATACGAATATTATTGAAAAATCTGTATCCAATTTGATTCCCTATCTCGGAATCTTCAACTTACAATGTGTAAATATGTATATTCTATGGATGTATGTGCTATGTCAAGTCCACTTGAGAAGTTTTGTTAAAGTTTTGCACCCATAGTTCCGACCACTAGTAATTAGCCTCCGGTATATTAACGCTCGAACATTTGTCGTAGGGTAGGGATTGGATTTTTTTATCGACCACCTCGAAATCGATGTTCGTTCGTCCGCTGATGCGATTTGCCAAAAGCAAACTGTAATGAAAGTGACCATATCTGTGTTTGTTCATTTACTTATAATCCAAGAGTAAGGGTTACATTATATCATTTTGATACCATTTCATTGATATAATAATGACAAAACTTGGAAATTAAACTAAGAAATACGGTCTTGCGATAGTACGGACACGTGTGAAGGTTTTATTACGGCACGTGCCCGGAGTGACATTCGAAAGCGTTAGATCCCGGCAACTGCTGTTAACACGTTCGCCTCCGGTACTGTTTCACTAAGTGCTTATACTATGCCGATCGAAATTGTCTGATAAGTAGAAATCCTATGCCAGTGACACGCATGTGTGACCGAAAAGATTGTATTCCTATGCCGGCGACACACACTTGTGTCAAAAATGTTCGTATTTCGATGCGACTGGCATAGGAGTGAGAACTTGATTAATGCTAGTGGCATAAGAATGAGATTACTTTGAACACGTATGTGTGTCACTGGCATAGGAATACAGTTTTTTCGGTCACATATGTGTGTCACCGGCGTCGAACGTGTTAAAAAATCAAGCCAAATAAGATTATTCATTTACACGATGCTATAAAAATGCCGGCAGTGAATAAGATATATTTTTTTATGTGTCTAAAGAATGACTTCCACGTCCGTGTCCACCTCCGCCACGTGACCACCCTACTGTACACAGTAACAAGGATGGCCGTACCTCGCCCTCGCTCTGGCTCTTGTGCGAGCGCGTGCGGCGGCGCGCCTTCCTCCACGTCCGTGTCCACCTCCGCCACGTGACCACCCTACTGTACACAGTAACAAGGATGGCCGTACCTCGCCCTCGCTCTGGCTCTTGTGCGAGCGCGTGCGGCGGCGCGCCTTCCTCCACGTCCGTGTCCACCTCCGCCACGTGACCACCCTACTGTACACAGTAACAAGGATGGCCGTACCTCGCCCTCGCTCTGGCTCTTGTGCGAGCGCGTGCGGCGGCGCGCCTTCCTCCACGTCCGTGTCCACCTCCGCCACGTGACCACCCTACTGTACACAGTAACAAGGATGGCCGTACCTCGCCCTCGCTCTGGCTCTTGTGCGAGCGCGTGCGGCGGCGCGCCTTCCTCCACGTCCGTGTCCACCTCCGCCACGTGACCACCCTACTGTACACAGTAACAAGGATGGCCGTACCTCGCCCTCGCTCTGGCTCTTGTGCGAGCGCGTGCGGCGGCGCGCCTTCCTCCACGTCCGTGTCCACCTCCGCCACGTGACCACCCTACTGTACACAGTAACAAGGATGGCCGTACCTCGCCCTCGCTCTGGCTCTTGTGCGAGCGCGTGCGGCGGCGCGCCTTCCTCCACGTCCGTGTCCACCTCCGCCACGTGACCACCCTACTGTACACAGTAACAAGGATGGCCGTACCTCGCCCTCGCTCTGGCTCTTGTGCGAGCGCGTGCGGCGGCGCGCCTTCCTCCACGTCCGTGTCCACCTCCGCCACGTGACCACCCTACTGTACACAGTAACAAGGATGGCCGTACCTCGCCCTCGCTCTGGCTCTTGTGCGAGCGCGTGCGGCGGCGCGCCTTCCTCCACGTCCGTGTCCACCTCCGCCACGTGACCACCCTACTGTACACAGTAACAAGGATGGCCGTACCTCGCCCTCGCTCTGGCTCTTGTGCGAGCGCGTGCGGCGGCGCGCCTTCCTCCACGTCCGTGTCCACCTCCGCCACGTGACCACCCTACTGTACACAGTAACAAGGATGGCCGTACCTCGCCCTCGCTCTGGCTCTTGTGCGAGCGCGTGCGGCGGCGCGCCTTCCTCCACGTCCGTGTCCACCTCCGCCACGTGACCACCCTACTGTACACAGTAACAAGGATGGCCGTACCTCGCCCTCGCTCTGGCTCTTGTGCGAGCGCGTGCGGCGGCGCGCCTTCCTCCACGTCCGTGTCCACCTCCGCCACGTGACCACCCTACTGTACACAGTAACAAGGATGGCCGTACCTCGCCCTCGCTCTGGCTCTTGTGCGAGCGCGTGCGGCGGCGCGCCTTCCTCCACGTCCGTGTCCACCTCCGCCACGTGACCACCCTACTGTACACAGTAACAAGGATGGCCGTACCTCGCCCTCGCTCTGGCTCTTGTGCGAGCGCGTGCGGCGGCGCGCCTTCCTCCACGTCCGTGTCCACCTCCGCCACGTGACCACCCTACTGTACACAGTAACAAGGATGGCCGTACCTCGCCCTCGCTCTGGCTCTTGTGCGAGCGCGTGCGGCGGCGCGCCTTCCTCCACGTCCGTGTCCACCTCCGCCACGTGACCACCCTACTGTACACAGTAACAAGGATGGCCGTACCTCGCCCTCGCTCTGGCTCTTGTGCGAGCGCGTGCGGCGGCGCGCCTTCCTCCACGTCCGTGTCCACCTCCGCCACGTGACCACCCTACTGTACACAGTAACAAGGATGGCCGTACCTCGCCCTCGCTCTGGCTCTTGTGCGAGCGCGTGCGGCGGCGCGCCTTCCTCCACGTCCGTGTCCACCTCCGCCACGTGACCACCCTACTGTACACAGTAACAAGGATGGCCGTACCTCGCCCTCGCTCTGGCTCTTGTGCGAGCGCGTGCGGCGGCGCGCCTTCCTCCACGTCCGTGTCCACCTCCGCCACGTGACCACCCTACTGTACACAGTAACAAGGATGGCCGTACCTCGCCCTCGCTCTGGCTCTTGTGCGAGCGCGTGCGGCGGCGCGCCTTCCTCCACGTCCGTGTCCACCTCCGCCACGTGACCACCCTACTGTACACAGTAACAAGGATGGCCGTACCTCGCCCTCGCTCTGGCTCTTGTGCGAGCGCGTGCGGCGGCGCGCCTTCCTCCACGTCCGTGTCCACCTCCGCCACGTGACCACCCTACTGTACACAGTAACAAGGATGGCCGTACCTCGCCCTCGCTCTGGCTCTTGTGCGAGCGCGTGCGGCGGCGCGCCTTCCTCCACGTCCGTGTCCACCTCCGCCACGTGACCACCCTACTGTACACAGTAACAAGGATGGCCGTACCTCGCCCTCGCTCTGGCTCTTGTGCGAGCGCGTGCGGCGGCGCGCCTTCCTCCACGTCCGTGTCCACCTCCGCCACGTGACCACCCTACTGTACACAGTAACAAGGATGGCCGTACCTCGCCCTCGCTCTGGCTCTTGTGCGAGCGCGTGCGGCGGCGCGCCTTCCTCCACGTCCGTGTCCACCTCCGCCACGTGACCACCCTACTGTACACAGTAACAAGGATGGCCGTACCTCGCCCTCGCTCTGGCTCTTGTGCGAGCGCGTGCGGCGGCGCGCCTTCCTCCACGTCCGTGTCCACCTCCGCCACGTGACCACCCTACTGTACACAGTAACAAGGATGGCCGTACCTCGCCCTCGCTCTGGCTCTTGTGCGAGCGCGTGCGGCGGCGCGCCTTCCTCCACGTCCGTGTCCACCTCCGCCACGTGACCACCCTACTGTACACAGTAACAAGGATGGCCGTACCTCGCCCTCGCTCTGGCTCTTGTGCGAGCGCGTGCGGCGGCGCGCCTTGCGCACGCGCTGCGCCTGGCGCTCCTCCACGTCCGTGTCGACCTCTGCCAGCGTGCACGCGCGGCCAGCTCTGTACGCAAAAATATATCCAACTTGAAATTTGAAATACCGATGGCAACGTTTAAAAAGCCCCAGTACGTTGGGAAGCATTTTCACTTCTAGGGACACCCAATTAGCTTAACTCTCACAAAAAAGTTAACTTCAATGTCAGCTTTGTAACGACAATTAAGCATTAAATATTAACACTAATATTTTTTATCATTTAATCCAGAAAGAAAACGCGTATTTGCAATATAAAAACACGAATAAAGTGGATTTACGTAAATATTTCATGCTTAATTGTCGTTACAACGCTGAAATCGAAGTTAACTTTTTTGTGAGAATTAAGCTAATTGGGTGTCCCTAGAAGTGAAAATGCCCTGGGCCAATGTGAGCCAATCTAAGTGTGAGAACTGAGAGACGCGTCCAGCGCCTTTCGACGCATGAAGCCAAAACCGAAAAATGCCTTTTTTCATTTCGCGTATTGGAAAATAAACAGACACATAACGCCAAGTATGCTTAATACCAAAACCGTTTTTTGCCAAAATACGCATAATACCAAAAATGCGAACTCGTTTCACGTATTGAAGAAAAACATCCCTCATAATGCCAAAAACGCAGAATGACAAAAACGCCAAACAAATAGTTTACAGGAAAAATTTATAAATTTTGCACAAATGAAAGTTGTTGCTTAGTACTTTAAAGATCTATATAGTGGCCCAGAAAACTACCGAAATATGCATGAAACTGTAACCTAACCTAGACATACTATGTCGCGAAACCAGTATCACAATTCAAAATGTATGGCAATATACGTGGTTAGCTTTTGGCAATGCGCGTATTTAGCTTTTGGAATTTTGCGTATTTAGGTTTTGGCATTATGCGTATTTAGATTGATATGATGCGTATTTAGGTTTTATATTCTTTTGGCATATCGCGTATTTGGTATTTCTATTGATTGGGATATTATACGTGTTTGGTATTAAAAGAATTTGGTCATTTGCGTTTTTGGTGTAGCGTATGAATGGCATTTTGCGTTTTGGCATTATTTTATTTATTTTTATTTTTGGAGTGATAGAAAAATTTGTCATTTTGCGTATTTAGATTTTGGCATTTTGCGTATTTAGCTTTTGGCATTATGCGTATTTAGATTTTATATACTTGTGGCATATGGCGTATTTGGTATTTCTATAGGTTTGGCATTATACGTATTTGGCATTAGGAGAATTTGGTCATCTGCGTTTTTGGCGTTTAGCGTATGAATGGCGTTTTGCGTTTTTGGCATTATGCGTCGAAAGGAAGAAAAGTACGCAACTGTCCTCTCGGATTTAAGTGACCTAAATATGTGTTACACATTAGTCTAAAATAACAGACATTATTTATAGCGGCCTAAATACATCCTGTTGAGCGAAATTGTCCTTCAAAGTCCTGAAATGTTACCAAACCCTCTGATTTCTTCAGACAGATTGGTATAATCATAGTCATATTTGTTTGTTGTGTTGTGATTTTGTTGATAGTGTTAAAATGACAAAATAATATTGAGATTTAGGGTGTGTCACACCAAATCAACTGTCAGCATTTAATCATTCGCTAAAATGTCCCACCTGTTATCTACTTCATTCATCAATAAGCACATGTTCAACGCAATCAAAACGTTTATTTATTTTTGCTGATAAAACACAATTAAACTCATTTGTTTACATTAAGCCATGTCGACCGAAGAATTAACCCTTCATCGGGCATGCTCCCGCTGCGGGAATACCTATTTTTTAATTAACTGGCAGAAAGTTGAACTTTCAGCAACTTCAATTAAATAAATTGCCAGTTGAAATGATAAAAGAACACAGAAGAACTTACAGCATCTCAATCTCCCGTAGTTGTCCCAGAACTGGCATAAGCTCAACGCGACGGTTTGACAGCAGGTGCCAAATGATACCGGGCGGTCGCTGGCTCATCCGTTGTGTTTCTATCACCTATTGTAAGTTCAAAAGATGGAAAGCTTAGACATATTTGACGTCAACACAATGTAATTAAACTGTTAAAGTCGCGTATTTTTATACACCGTGTTTTTATTGATTTCCGTTAAATCAAAGGGAAGCTTATTTAGGTCAAAAATGATCTATTTCTCTAAGAAACTAGTGTCTTAACTCTTACTGTTATTGAGTTATTAAAAAAATAAGTTTAATGACTGAACAAGTGTATTGCAACCTTTATTACATCCTATAGTCACTTATTTTGACATATGCCGCCAGCAGCCGTCAGTCGCCTGAGATCTTATTCTGAAGGTTCTCTCACACTTGCCATTACAATTATTAATATTATTATGTACGAAAACAAAAAAAAAATCTTTTTTCGAAATTAACAAAAGCCGATATACCAGGCAACTTCTATTAATGTCCCAAGTAACCTGTCCAATTTAACGGATCTCAATAAAAACATGGTGTATAATAAAAATCATCATTAAATTGGTAGTGTTCTATACGCACATATTTTGTATTTTTAGTACAGATGGTGCCTTTTTTACGCGCTAGTGAGAGAAGTGGCTGGAAGACACGTGCAAAAAGGAAATCTGTAACTATTTTATGTTTTTCGCACTTGTGTCGTAATGTACTATTTTAAGACAATTACATTCTACACGGTCCTAAGGCTAGAAGAACACATGATTTTTTTTAATTGGGCTATTAAAGGGATAAGTAAGTTTATCATTATTTACTTATTAAACGTAATACACATAATATCTTCTCTTGTTACTAGTGTATATGAGTTTAACGTAAATATTAATGTTATTTACCTGAGTTGGTGTGACGATGACATCAATAGGCACATCATGCGGACCAAACAGCTCTGCTGGTAAAGTATCAAACACCTGTAACAAATAAACACATGTAAATAAAAATAAGAAATAATTTATTGTTCTTCACATTCATGTACAGTAAACAGCAATATAATAGTAGATTACATGGCGAGGCCGTTTAAGGGCATTTCTCAGAGCGTAAACGGACATCTCATTCATCTGGTTACATTTTTTTGGAAGTGGCTGAATGATTTGAGGTTGGTTTTGGTTGTCTTATAGAGAAACGGGTGCTGTATCTGACGACCGAAAATGGTACCAAAAGATGCAGCCACTTCCAAAAAAAAGTGACCAGATGAATGAGATGTCCGTTTACGCTCTGAGAAATACCCGTAAGTGGGAAATGTCTTGGATGACGTGTAATTGTAGGCCGAAACGAAGCCGAAGCCGACAAACATGTGATCCGAGGCTTTCCCATTTAACGGCCGAGGTGTGTATATTATTTTTCTGCTCAACGGAGCCGGCAGGCGGCAACTTAGTTTAGCGCAGCGGCCGGCAAAGTGCTGTTTGCCGGCCGGAGGGCAGAAAAACATAAAATGCTTAAGTGGCTATATGAAGTTATTACTGCAGTCGATTGTACACTTCGTTTCATAGTCCTCGACAGTACTCTAAGAAATAGTATTTAGTAGCGACCTTAGCACATCCTGTGCTTGACAGCAACCCACGGCATTTCTTTAAAGATGTAATTTAACAGAATCTTTCTGAGAAGTCAACGTTATAATAATATATAGCCACCAAAATAACTAGATACGAACTATTGGTAGAGCCTAATATTGCGTCTGTTTTCTCCAGTTTAGGAGAGTCTCCGGGTTTTAAGAAAGTCGTTATTTGAATAAAGTCGCTATTTTAAAAAAGTCTGTTCGTAAAAAGTAATTATTATAAGAAAGCCTTCATTTTAAGAAAGTCCTTATTTTAAGAAACTTGTAATAAAAAAAAAAACTTCATTTTAAAAAAGTCGTCCTTTTAAGAAATTCGTCAGTTTAAGAAACTTGTATTTTAGGGAAGCCTTAACTTTAAGACAATCGTTAAATTTTTCGATTTTATCGAGAAGTCGTCGTTTTAAGCCTATATCGACTAAAAGGCCTAGGTTCAGGAGCAGAGCTTAAGTTTTGTGAGACACTTTTCTCCAATGAAACTAAAATCACCTGACAATCGTGCACGGTGGTGACGACGATGGTGTTCGGCTTGACGGCCTTCATGTGCATGATGAGGCCGAACTCGAGGTCGCCGTAGCCGCGGCCCTTGCCGATGCGGTAGCCCTCCTTCGACCCCCTATTTTACTTTGTTACCATTTTTGGAATCTTCATTTAAGTAGTCATTTTAAGAAAGCTTCGTGTCGCAGAGACGTCATTTCGGAAAGTCGCTATTTTAAAAAAAGTCTGTTCGTAAAAAGTAATTATTATAAGAAAGCCTTTATTTTAAGAAAATCTTAATTTTAAGAAAGTTGCCCTTTTAAGAAATTCGTCATTTTAAGAAACTTGGTTTTTAGGGAAATCGTAATTGACCCCATCACTATTTTACTTTGTTACCATTTTTGGAATCCTCATTTAAGTAGTAATTTTAAGAAGGCTTCGTGTCGCAGAGCAGGCTTCCGTCATTTCGGAAAGTCTCATTTTAAGAAAGTCGCTATTTTAAAAAAGTCTGTTCGTAAAAAAGTCAATTATAAGTCTTCATTTTAAGAAAGTTGTAATTTTGAGCAAGTCACCCTTATAAGAAATTCGTCATTTTAAGAAACTTGTATTTTAAGGAAGTCGTAATTTAAAGACAGAGCTTAAGTTTTGTGAGACACTTCTCCAATGATGCCAGTCTAAATTCACCTGACAATCGTGCACGGTGGTGACGACGATGGTGTTCGGCTTGACGGCCTTCATGTGCATGATGAGGCCGAACTCGAGGTCGCCGTAGCCGCGCCCCTTGCCGATGCGGTAGCCCTCCTTGGATACGGCCACTCACCCCATCACTATTTTACTTTGTTATCATTTTTGGAATCCTCATTTAAGTAGTAATTTTAAGAAGGCTTCGTGTCGTAGAGACGTCATTTCGGAAAGTCGTCGTTTTAAGAAAGTCGCTATTTGAATAAAGTCGCTATTTTAAAAATTCTGTTCGTAAAATAGTCATTATTATAAGAAAGCCTCCATTTTAAGAAAATCTTCATTTTAAGAAAGTCTTCATTTTAAGAAAGTCTTAATTTTAAGAAAGTTGTTATTTTGAGAAAATCTTAATTTTAAGAAAGTCGTCCTTTTAAGAAATTCGTCATTTTAAGAAACTTGTATTTTAGGGAAGTCGTAACTTTAAGACAGTCGCATAATTTTTCGATTTTATCGAGAAGTCGTCGTTTTAAGCCTATATCGACTAAAAGGACTAGGTTCGGGAGCAGAACTTAGTCTTGTGAGACACTTTTCTCCAATGAGTCTAAGTTCACCTGACAATCGTGCACGGTGGTGACGACGATGGTGTTCGGCTTGACGGCCTTCATGTGCATGATGAGGCCGAACTCGAGGTCGCCGTAGCCGCGCCCCTTGCCGATGCGGTAGCCCTCCTTGGATACGGCCACTGACCCCATCACTATTTTACTTTGTTACCATTTTTGGAATCCTCATTTAAGTAGTAATTTTAAGAAGGCTTCGTGTCGCAGAGACGTCATTTCAGAAAGTCGTTATTTGAATAGTCGCTATTTTAAAAAAGTCTGTTCGTAAAAAAGTCATAAGTTTATAAGAAAGTCTTAATTTTAAGAAAATCTTCATTTTAAGAAAGTCGTCCTTTTAAGAAATTCGTCAGTTTAAGAAACTTGTATTTTAGGAAAGTCGTAATTTTAAGACAGTCGCTAAATTTTTCGTCTTTATCGAGAAGTCGTCGTTTTAACCCTTAAATTCATGACCTTGACAAAAATTCAAATTTGAATTCTGACATGCTGTCAATAGAGTCCAGAATACATGATGCATATATACATCAC
Source organism: Thaumatotibia leucotreta (assembly GCA_025490895.1). Classification (NCBI taxonomy): domain Eukaryota; kingdom Metazoa; phylum Arthropoda; class Insecta; order Lepidoptera; family Tortricidae; genus Thaumatotibia; species Thaumatotibia leucotreta. Next base: position 45,179 of record JALPQI010008155.1, read on the forward strand.
TATGCATTTAAGGGTTAAGCCTATATTGACTAAAAGGACTAGGTTCGGGAGCAAAACTTATTCTTGTGAGACACTTTTCTCCAAGGACGAGTCTAAATTCACCTGACAATCGTGCACGGTGGTGACGACGATGGTGTTCGGCTTGACGGCCTTCATGTGCATGATGAGGCCGAACTCGAGGTCGCCGTAGCCGCGCCCCTTGCCGATGCGGTAGCCCTCCTTGGATACGGCCACTGAGCCCATCACTATTTTACTTTGTTACGATTTTTGGAATCCTCATTTAAGTAGTAATTTTAAGAAGGCTTCGTGTCGTAGCGACGTCATTTCGCAAAGTCGTCGTTTTAAGAAAGTCGTTATTTGAATAGTCGCTATTTTAAAAAAATCTGTTCATAAAAAAGTCATTATTATAAGAAAGCCTTAATTTTAAGAAAATCTTAATTTTAAGAAAGTCGTCCTTTTAAGGAATTCGTCATTTTAAGAAACTTGTATTTTAAGGAAGTCGTAATTTTAAGACAGTCGCTAAATTTTTCGACTTTATCTAGAAGTCGTCGTTTTAGGCCTATATCGACTAAAAGGACTAGGTTCGGGAGCAGAGCTTAGTCTTGTGAGACACTTTTCTCCAATGAGTCTAAAATCACCTGACAATCGTGCACGGTAGTGACGACGATGGTGTTCGGCTTGACGGCCTTCATGTGCATGATGAGGCCGAACTCGAGGTCGCCGTAGCCGCGCCCCTTGCCGATGCGGTAGCCCTCCTTGGATACGGCCACTGAGCCCATCACTATTTTACTTTGTTACCATTTTTGGAATCCTCATTTAAGTAGTAATTTTAAGAAGCCTTCGTGTCGCAGAGACGTCGTATCGGAAAGTCGTTATTTGAATAAAGTCGCTATTTTAAAAAAGTCTGTTCGTAAAAAAGTGATTATTATAAGAAAGTCTTCATTTTAAGAAAATCTTCATTTTAAGAAAGTTGCCCTTTTAAGAAATTGGTAATTTTAAGAAACTTGTATTTTAGGGAAGTCGTAATTTTAAGACAGTCGCTAAATTTTTCGACTTTATCGAGAAGTCGTCGTTTTAAGTCTATATCGATTAAAAGGACTAGGTTCGGGAGCAGAGCTTAGTCTTGTGAGACACTTTTCTCCAATGAGTCTAAATTCACCTGACAATCGTGCACGGTGGTGACGACGATGGTGTTCGGCTTGACGGCCTTCATGTGCATGATGAGGCCGAACTCGAGGTCGCCGTAGCCGCGCCCCTTGCCGATGCGGTAGCCCGCCTTGGATACGGCCACTGACCCCATCACTATTTTACTTTGTTACCATTTTTGGAATCCTCATTTAAGTAGTCATTTTAAGAAGGCTTCGTGTTGCAGAGACGTCGTATCGGAAAGTCGTTTTAAGAAAGTCGTTATTTGAATAAAGTCGCTATTTTAAAAAAGTCTGTCCGTAAAAAGTAATTATTATAAGAAAGCCTTCATTTTAAGAAAGTCTTTATTTTAAGAAACTTGTAATTTTAAGAAAAATCTTCATTTTAAGAAAGTCGTCCTTTTAAGAAATTCGTCATTTTAAGAAACTTGTATTATAGGGAAGTTGTAATTTTAAGACAGTCGCAAAATTTTTCGTCTTTATCGAAAAGTAGTTGTTTTAAGCCTATATCGACTAAAAGGACTAGGTTCGGGAACAGAGCTTAGTCTTGTGAGACACTTTTCTCCAATGAGTCTAAATTCACCTGACAATCGTGCACGGTGGTGACGACGATGGTGTTCGGCTTGACGGCCTTCATGTGCATGATGAGGCCGAACTCGAGGTCGCCGTAGCCGCGCCCCTTGCCGATGCGGTAGCCCTCCTTGGATACGGCCACTGACCCCATCACTATTTTACTTTGTTACCATTTTTGGCATCCTCATTTAGGTAGTAATTTTAAGAAGACTTTGTGTCGCAGAGACGTCATTTCGGAAAGTCGTCGTTTTAACCTTTTCAACGCCTTTCCTCTCGCATCAAATTGTGACATACACGCCAGTATCTCTACTAATGAACAACCAAAATAAACCTTATCTGTCAGCAAGACAATTACTTTGACAGCATACTCGATGACCACTTTAGTGGCTGCTGGCGTGGCAGGCAGGACAACACACGGCCACTTTAGTGGTTCTTGGCGTTGAAAAGGTTAAGAAAGTCGTTATGTGAATAGTCGCTATTTTAAAAAAAGTCTGTTCGTAAAAAGTAATTATTATAAGAAAATCTTCATTTCAAGAAAATCTTCATTTTAAGATAGTTGCCCATTTAAGAAATTCGTAATTTTAAGAAACTTGTATTTTAGGGAAGTCGTAATTTTAAGACATTCGCTAAATTTTTCGATTTTATCGAGAAGTCCTTGTTTTAAGCCTATATCGACTAAAAGGACTAGGTTCAGGAGCAGAGCTTAAGTCTTGTGAGACACTTTTCTCCAATGAGCCTAAAATCACCTGACAATCGTGCACGGTGGTGACGACGATAGTGTTCGGCTTGACGGCCTTCATGTGCATGATGAGGCCGAACTCGAGGTCGCCGTAGCCGCGGCCCTTGCCGATGCGGTAGCCCTCCTTGGATACGGCCACTGACCCCATCACTATTTTACTTTGTTACCATTTTTGGAATCTTCATTTAAGTAGTCATTTTAAGAAGGCTTCGTGTCGTAGAGACGTCATTTCGGAGAGTCGTCGTTTTAACAAAGTCGTTATTTGAATAATCGCTATTTTAAAAAAGTCTGTTCGTAAAAAGTAATTATTATAAGAAAGCCTTCATTTTAAGAAAATCTTCATTTTAAGAAAGTACTAATTTTAAGGAAATCTTTATTTTAAGAAAGTCGCCCTTTTAAGAAACTTGTATTTTAGGGAAATCGTAATTTGAAGACAGTCGTAAAATTTTTCATCTTTATCGAGAAGTCGTCGTTTTAAGCCTAGGACTAGGTTCGGGAGCTGAGCATAATCTTGTGAGACACTTTTCTCCAATGAGTCTAAGTTCACCTGACAATCGTGCACGGTGGTGACGACGATGGTGTTCGGCTTGACGGCCTTCATGTGCATGATGAGGCCGAACTCGAGGTCGCCGTAGCCGCGCCCCTTGCCGATGCGGTAGCCCTCCTTGGATACGGCTACTGACCCCATCACTATTTTACTTTGTTATCATTTTTGGAATCTTCATTTAAGTAGTAATTTTAAGAAGGCTTCGTGTCGTAGAGACGTCGTTTCGCAAAGTCGTGGTTTTAAGAAAGTCGTTATTTGAATAGTCGCTATTTTAGAAAAGTCTGTTCGGAAAAAGTAATTATTATAAGAAAGCCTTTATTTTAAGAAAGTCTTCATTTTCAGAAAGTTGTAATTTTAAGAATATCTTCATTTTAATAAATTAAGTTATCCTTTTAAGAAATTCGTAATATTGAGAAACTTGTATTCTAAAGAAATCGTAATTTTAAGACAGTCGCTAAATTTTTCGTCTTTATCGAGAAGTCGTCGTTTTAAGCCTATATCGATTAGGACTAGGTTCGGGAGCAGAGCTTAAGTCTTGTGAGACACTTTTCTCCAATAAGTCTAAATTCACCTGACAATCGTTCACGGTGGTGACGACGATGGTGTTCGGCTTGACGGCCTTCATGTGCATGATGAGGCCGAACTCGAGGTCGCCGTAGCCGCGCCCCTTGCCGATGCGGTAGCCCTCCTTCGACCCCCTATTTTACTTTGTTACCATTTTTGGAATCTTCATTTAAGTAGTAATTTTAAGAAGGCTTCGTGTCGCAGAGACGTCATTTCAGAAAGTCGTTATTTGAATAGTCGTTATTTTAAAAAAGGCTGTTCGTAAAAAGTAATTATTATAAGAAAGCATTCATTTTAAGAAAGTCTTCATTTTAATAAAGTTGCCCTTTTAAGAAATTCGTCATTTTAAGAAACTTGTATTTCAGGGAAGTCGTAATTTTAAGACATTCGCTAAATTTTTCGTCTTTATCGAGAAGTCGTCGTTTTAAGCCTATATTGACTAAAAGGACTAGGTTCGGGAGCAGAACTTTAGTCATGTGAGACACTTTTCTCCAATGAGTCTAAATTCACCTGACAATCGTGCACGGTGGTGACGACGATGGTGTTCGGCTTGACGGCCTTCATGTGCATGATGAGGCCGAACTCGAGGTCGCCGTAGCCGCGCCCCTTGCCGATGCGGTAGCCCTCCTTCGACCCTCATCACTATTTTACTTTGTTACCATTTTTGGCATCCTCATTTAAGTAGTAATTTTAAGAAGGCTTCGTGTTGCAGAGACGTCATTTTGAAAAGTCGTCGTTTTAAGAAAGTCGTTATTTGAATAAAGTCGCTATTTAAAAAAAGTCATTATTATAAGAAAGGATTCATTTTAAGAAAATCTTGATTTTAAGAAAGTTGTCCTTTTAAGAAATTCGTCCGTTTAAGAAACTTTTATTTTAGGGAAATCGTAATTTTAAGACAGTCCCAAAATTTTTCGACTTTATCGAGAAGTCGTCGTTTTAAGCCTATATCGACTAAAAGGACTAGGTTCGGGAGCAGAGCTTAAGTCTTGTGAGACACTTTTCTCCAATGAGTCTAAATTCACCTGACAATCGTGCACGGTGGTGACAACGATGGTGTTCGGCTTGACGGCCTTCATGTGCATGATGAGGCCGAACTCGAGGTCGCCGTAGCCGCGCCCCTTGCCGATGCGGTAGCCCTCTTTGGATACGGCCACTGACCCCATCACCACTAGGTCCAGGGACACGGAGTCTTCGATGCCTGTAATAAAAATTGTAGTTATTTGTGTTTACTTTTGACCATTTTGACAACTGTCATAGCATTAGACGGGTCATACAGCGTTCGCGAAAATAGGCGTCTTTCATGTGGAAATTGCGAAAGTTAATTCATTTTCTAAAGGGTCACAGTTCTAACCTACTTTCCAAGTATTTCATTTGCCAGGGGGTTAGTTACACCGATTTCGATGATTCGGACAAATAACTTTATAAAATTGGCTTTTCTGGTAGCTAATTTGGGTGACAAATGATGTTATGGCATGTGATAATTACGGATTTCGATTATTCTGACAAATAACGTTACGGAAATTGACTTTATGGGAAACAAAGTTTCTCGTAAATGATTAATATAGTAAACAATAAGTTTGACATGAGATATTATGAGACTTATGAGAAACAATATTATGGGTGTTGAATAGGATGGCAAATAAAATTATGGAAATGAAATTCCGGCAAATGGGCCCTGAAATATGCGTCTTCACCCTAAATCTCCATGCTGTTGCGTGACACGGCCTCTTGAAAGGCTCTAAACAGTACAAAGAAAGCGAAAAAGAAGATGTATCTGTTAATAGTGTCAGTTGACTCACCAATGCTCTTGCCATAAGTCTCCATGCCGTTGCGTGACACGGCCTTTTTAAAGGCCGCGGGGCCAGTTTCGCCCTCCGGCAGTTCCAGGCGGTTGAGGAACCCAGTCTGCAGACGAGGAACTGGCACGTAGAGAGTCTTCTTTTGTTCCAAGCACAGGACTCTGTGGAAAGGAATATCATGTTTAATAAGGCTGAGTGGAGGCTTTATCGTATGTCATGGATTGCGTCGAGAAATGAATTATCGTGAGCTTTGAATTGTATTTTAGTACGGTTACTAAGGTTGGACCGCAATGAACAGATGGTCACCGCTAAGTCGGTCGCTAACATTTATTGTACGAGAAGTTTCATAGTAATCTGCTGAATAATGTTAATCGGCTTGTGTCGTTGTGCACCTGCCCTAAAAGTGACACTTTATACCTTAGGGCTCATGCATAAATCATGTGATGTTTTTTTGGCTACTTTTTGACCCCCCCCTCCCCCATGGTGATGTTTGGTGAGTTTCTTGGCTAGCCCCCCCCCCCCCCCTAGCAGTCTCACGTGTATTTTTTTCATTCAACTTTTCACGTTCGCTAGCCGAAATTGACAATATTTCTTAGTTTGTTCATCGTAAAAAAATACACGTGAGGTCTCCTTGTACCCCCCCCCCTTGTACTCTACCGTGATCTTTCGTGATGTTTTCTTGGACCCCCTCCCCCCCTATAGAACCTCGCGTGATTTATGCACAAGCCCTTACCTATACCTTACGTTTTCGCAATAAGGCTGATTATTAATCAAATGATAATAGTACTATAGTAAATAGGATATAGGATATAGTAATAGTATATAGGAGGTCGTAAATACACAATACTATTACAATAAATTCAATTCCATGCTCTAGGTAAATTATTTATACAATATATTGTCTTAATTATACTGGAACTCACGCGTCTTTGCTAGTGCGTAGTAAAGAAAAATGTAGGTAATACATTTTTTTTTGTGTTCCCAGATACATCCTTTTTTTCTAAGTACCTACAAGACTTCAATTTTCTTATACATCGTATACATTATGTTGCATGATAAATAATTTCTCCAAGTAAAAATTAAAGGATTGGAAAGGTTTGTGGAAGTTTAATATTGACAGGGTTTAATTTTAATCAGACAGCTAATTTTGTAACTAATGAAATTGCTCTTAAAAACTGGATTAATGTTGTTTAAAGGAAAAATAAGCAACCTCACCAACTCTAGCGAGGTTACGTTTATTTGTATAGTGAAGATTCGTGGCCGTTTTCTGATAACGAATGCTATTATCAGTCATCCAACCCGTTATTTCTTGGCACCTGCTGAATATTTGGACTGATGCCTTGATATAAAATATTGTAATTGTGTGCCGTAATGATTTTTCAGTTTATTTATTGGACAAAGTCAAGAAGCTAAAGATTGTTAAGTTATTGTCAGTACAGATGGTGCTTTTTAACGCGATAGTGCGAGAAGTGTCACGTCGAAAACTTCGTAGGGCCATTTGTACTGAAAAAGTCGTACGATACACGTGCCAAAAGGAAATTCCTAACTCGTCGCATTTTAAAACACTCTTTTCGGTCACGTTTTAATAAATGGCCACTCGCTTAGGATCTGTTACCCAAAACTGTTTAACCCTTTATAAGGCAGAGATGACTTGGAAACCACTTATGGTATTTTTTATTTTTTTTATACCACGTCGGTGGCAAACAAGCATACGGCCCGCCTGATGGAAAGCAGTCACCGGTAGTTATGGTACTTCAAATAAGTGTTCTATTTTCAATGAGTAAGACTGACATTCCAATTGACTTTATTGAAATGTCAGCCTTATAAAATAATGTTAAATGAGTAAATAATTATAATATTTGTCGTTATTGATAACCACAAATAGAATAATCAGATAATCGAAATTTACAATATTCTAAATACCTACATAAACTCGAGAAAACTCAGAGAAACGACATTGACATAATATGGTGAGTTAGTAAACATTGTTATCTAAATGAACTAAGTACCTATCCTTTGCGTGCGGATATTTAAAAATGCACTTTACCGACTTTGTAAGTAAGTATGATATCGTGATTTCGAATGATTCAGAAGACTTGACTTTGGGTTATCGTAATAATTAAGCCGTGGGTCAGTCGAATGCATTGCTATCGTGCATTTTGATAATAAAATATATAAATAATCCTATAAGCCATTAAGTATATTTTTCAATAAGTATACACCAGATTGAAGTGAATGGTGATTACACATACATCTAACATATTTAAGCTTATTGCAAAAAAAACTGTTTATAAAAAGGAGGAGGAGGAGAAAAAAGATCACTAAATTAATAGTTATTTGTTATACAAGGGTGCAAAGTTGTATTTTACCCGCGAGTGTGAAATTGAAACACGAACAAGCGAAAGGATTCTATAGTTGAAGCGAAGCGAGTGGTTCTAAAATAGAATCCTGAGCGCAGCGAGTGTGTGACATACGAGAAGTAAAATACATTTGCACCCGTGTGTAACACAAAACTTTTCCCCCCTCACTATAGCGAGGAAACTCAAGAAAGGTAATTATTTGTTCATCATTAGGTTAGTGATAATAATTTTCGAAATGCATCATGTACATACCTGGGATAACTCGTGGCATTTATACGAAAGTGATGTAGCAACATATTTTATCGACTAAAAATATATCGATGTTACTGTGAACGACAACATAAAAATGTTATTCGGTATAAATAAATATTAGGTACTTGCTCCTCAATTAAAATAAAAAAATAAATTTAAACGGGTATTTACGCGTTTATTTTAAAATAGTTTTCAAAATATACAATCGATATTAAGATATCAATATTTAAATTGTCATTTTGATTAAAATTACATATGCATACTTTTACTATTTGAAGAGGCCCGATATCATATATGATATCGAACCTCTATAAGTCTTTACTGTAATCGAGAATGTTCAATAAGCAAATCTTTTATTATAATTATATCGACATCTTTTTAATCGATATCAAATCCCTATAACTTGCCCCCAGTTATCCCAGGTATGATTCATGTATTTAATGCAAGATTTTGTCGCAGTAACTTTAGCTAGCGGCATATGCTGAGTGGCATATGCCTTTTGGTGTTGTTTTTAGTTTAAGATGTATTTTAATTTAAGTTTACCTTTTTATACCAAATAAATGAATTCTATTCTATTCAGTAAACTTAGCACGAAAAAGTAAACGCAGCACGATTTTAACACATTCCTATAGTTGCACACCAACGCCAATGCATTATCAAATCATTCATTATTTTTACAAAATTATAACAGAACTCTCTGAAAGTTGTTTAGTTTACTATTTTTATGCGTGTTCGAGTCGGTGAATAAAGATTATAACCTATAATATTCAATTATTCATTGACAATGTTGACATTTTCTGCGTTTTGTGATTGCGTCTAGTCATCTTATCATCATTCACTAAAACAGTGGTTACTTATGGAATTTTAGGATTTATGAGTTAAAATCATCATATTATATAAAGGTTTGTATTTTACACCAAATTCTCAAACAAATTATTTAATTATTATTATGTGGAACGACTCCCATGAGCATTTTACGTTTTGTTATCTGTTAAATGAATGCTACTTCGCGCTACGCTCCAAGGTCATTACTTTGCCACACAAGTGAATAATATGCGTTTTTCCCGTTCGTGTTAAAGGATAAACGAGCGCTTTACGAGCTAGTGAGGGGAAAAAATCTTTTTTTTAGCGTGACGTGTACGTGAGTTTAACTAAAGTGGAACTACCTCCAGGAACGGAGAAATATGTTGCCATTTTACGATTTTACAGACATTCTGAATTATGATAAGTTGGCGATGTAAGTTTTTATAAAAATACTTTAAACGAAGAAAATGTCGATCATGATACATTGAGCAGCTTTATATGAGATATCTACTGAGCTCTACTATGCGTGAAAAACACGAAAAGTGAAAACAGGTAACGTGATATATTACGACAAGAAATAGAATTAAAAAAAAATCTTTTAAGTACCCACAGCCACATCTAAAAATATGCACATTTCGGAACGTATGCCCAGGGCACAAGGATCAAAATGGTTAGTATATTACAAACCGTACTTGCATGGTTGTTGCAATATTATAGAACTATTATGACAATAAATGTCAGCCATTAAAATTTTATGTATCCTGGTTTTATTAAACGAGTATTTTCACGAGTAATTATAAAGTTTACATTTTAGAAATGCCTTCTTTGGGGCTTGTCCATTAATCACGTCATACTGTATAGGGGGAGGGGGGGTCAAGAAAAAATCACCAATTATCACCATAGGGGAATCGAAAAAATCACGTGTATTTTTTTGAACATATTGTGAAAACACAAATCAAATTATTTATTAACTAAATATTTTGATTTGTACTTTTAATTTGTATTTTTTTGTTACTCTCGAATCTGCTGAACAACATTATAGCCAGTAAAAATAAATCTTTACTTTTTTATATAACACTTTTTAAATACTAAGTTTTAAAACTTCGCGAACATTTACCTCGTAGTTGGTCGTTGGTTGGTTGTATAAAAAGGGCCAAAATCGTATGACGTGATTAATGGACAAGCCCTTTTCTAAATCTACACCGCTTACTTGTCTTGACATTAAGGTGCATTTAGACCAAACGAGCATTCGCTCATTCTATCTCCTACTACGAAATCAACGAATTTCGACGAATCACGTTTTGTGTTACGAACGGATTTCGTAGTAGGAGATAGAATGAGCGAATGCTCGTTTGGTCTAAATGCACCTTTACTAAAATCTCTACTTTTATTCCTACGTTATGTTATACAGCAATAAGTGCGCATGCACTCTGTATTTATGTAACGCACGTTATAAAATAGGTGCTCTGTAGATGGAATGCATTACCCAAGTTATTGGTCACGCCTTGAGTAACATACAGAACAATTTTGTACGTGTATAAACGATTTTATTGTCCACCAGTATACTTCGTTTTTTTTAGCATTAGAAAGACCTTTGCAGAACGAGATATAAGGTTTTTTTACAGGCACATTCTGCGGATCGAACAGTGAATACGAGTTATTAAATATCACGTATTTATTATCATGCTATATTAATACATACATTACTCAGTGTTGTGATCAGATAAGAAACATAATGTTAGTTAATTTATAATATAAGATGAAAAGATAAGAATTTTAATAAATGGCGTTTGCAATTTTTCATGGAAAGGTTGTACATTAAAAAACCTAAAGAGGCAGAGTTCTCACACAATTTTAAAACGTCACTGTCACTATCTGTTCTTCGATTAGTCGGTTGGTCGGTTGTGTTTTCTATTGCTGTTAGCTTACTTAAATATTGATGTTATCGTTTTTTGTTCAATTTCGTTATTAATTGTTGATCTATTTAGATATTTTGTTTGTTGGTGCACATTTAAAATTGATGAAGTCGCCAGCCAGTTCCGGCTAACGTTTTCTCATCTCTAAAGAAGAAACGGCAAAAGCAAAATCCTCTGACTGCCAGTGAAAAGCGGATGGTGGTGAATATTTACAAATTAGTGTTAGTAATGTGCCATAGAAAGGAATATCCCACTAAATCGGACCGTGTGAAAAAGACTGCTGAAACTGCTGGCATATCGTTGGTTACGGTATACACATTTTAAAAACAAAATAAGTTTTTAAATGAAATTTACATAATATAATAGATAACACTGTGGAGAATTTTATTATAAACGTTGATGGGTTCCCCCCCAAGTCCTCGGACTCTTCCACTGACAGTGAATAAAAC